>CM026573.1:28540048-28688552 GCA_015143295.1 Tetracentron sinense | reverse complement strand
GACTATGATTGTACCATTCAATACCACCCGGGTAAAGCAAATGTAGTGGCTGATGCTTTGAGTAGAAGACCTCAGGGGTTGTTAGCACACATGTTGGTTCAAGAATGGAAGCCTGGTTCGGCAAGATTTGCAACTCGGACATCCGTTGATACTCTTTCCGTGGTCCTACCTTGGCAATTTTCGGTTCGCCGTACTTATAGATTTGATGCCAAAGTATCAATCCTGGATGCGATTGTTGGCTTCCGGGACAAGGAAGTTGCTAAGGGTAGTGAGGACTTCTCTCTCACTAGCCGAGGTGCTATCACATTCAAGGGAAGGCTGTGTGTTCCAGCCAATGCAAATCTTCGGAGGGAGATTATGGATGAAGCCCACCGGGCAAAGTACACTGTGCATCCAGGGGGTACGAAGATGTACCGGAACCTCAAGAGTCACTTTTGGTGGCGGAATATGAAGAGGGAGGTTGCGGAATATGTAGCATGGTGCTTGGTGTGCCAACAGGTGAAAGCAGAACACATGCGGCCCGCAGGTCTATTACAGTCCCTTCCGATTCCCGAGTGGAAATGGGAGAACATATCCATGGATTTCATAGTTGGCTTGCCAAAGACGGCAAGGGGTTCAGATGCGATATGGGTAGTAGTGGATCGTTTGACGAAGTCCGCTCACTTCTTGCCTTACCGAACTACTTTCAACTCTAGTCAGTTAGCTGCTTTGTACATCAAGGAAGTGGTGAGGTTGCACGGAGTGCCTGTCAGTATTGTGTCGGATCGGGATCCAAGATTCACATCACGATTCTGGAAAGTTTTCAGGAAGCTATGGGTTCCCGACTTGATTTCAGCACTGCTTTTCATCCACAAACGGATGGACAAACCGAGAGGGTGAACCAAGTAATAGAAGATATGCTTCGGGCTTGTATGCTGGATTTCAAAGGCAGTTGGGAAGAGCACTTACCTTTGGTGGAGTTCGCCTACAACAATAGCTATCAGGCGAGTATCCAAATGGCTTCCGTTCGAGGCTTTGTATGGGCGGAGTTGTAGGTCTCCTCTCTACTGGGATGAGGTAGGAGAAAGAAAAGTACTTGGTCCGGAATTGATTGAGCAAACTGCTAGTATGGTCAAGATCATCCGGGATCGGTTGAAAGCCGCTCAAGATCGCCAAAAGAGCTATGCAGACGTGCGCCGCAGGGACTTGGAATTTCAAGTAGGGGATCGAGTCTTTGTGAAAGTATCTCCTAGCAAAGGGATTATGAGATTCGGCAAAAGAGGCAAGCTTAGTCCTCGCTATGTTGGACCGTTTGAGATTATCACGCGGGTTGGTGAAGTTGCTTATCGAGTAGCTCTTCCACCTCACATGGCCGCGGTTCACAACGTTTTCCACGTGTCTATGCTTCGAAAGTACATTGCGGACCCTTCGCATATACTAGAATTGGAACCGTTGGAAATTCGAGAAGATCTCACGTTGGTTGAGAAGCCGATTCACATATTGGATCGGAGAGGTCAAGTGCTTCGCAACAAGACAATCCCTTTGGTTCTTGTGCAATGGAAACACCATGCTCGGGAAGAAGCTACATGGGAGCGTGAAGCCGAAGTCAAAGCAAAGTACCCGGAATTGTTTGAATGAATTTTGTATAGGTTTTGTATATGTAGCTTGTAATATTATTTGATTCTGTAATGCATGCCTCATCCAAATTTCGAGGATGAAATTTTGTAAGGGGGGAAGGATGTAAGGCCCCGAACCTTTTCACATTTATGCATGACCCTTCGTAGCCATTTTTCCTTTGAAGTAATGCAATTAATAAATAAGGAAGAAATTGGAAATTCTGAAACGTCAGAAATGTTCGTTTTCGAAGTACGAACCCAACGCAAGTTGAATCGTCAAAATCGGACGAACGAGTCAAGAGTTATGGCCAAAACAGTTTGGACCTGCAGACCACCGATCGCTCGGTCCATGGAGCGATCGATCGGTCCAAAACCGATCGCTCGGAGGCTATCGACTGGTCAAGATTTTGTATGGAGAAATTTTCCAGAGAGTGAAATTTTAACCGATCGCTCGGTTATGAAACCGATCGATCGGTAGGCAACCGATCGATCGGTCATTAACACCGATCGCTCGGCCCTCGCGTTTTACAGAATTTTCACTAAGGGCATTTTCGGCATTCGGGTGTTATACCCTTTCTTATATAGGATTGCCCGAGCCTTTAGGGCTCATTCTCAACCTTTAGAAGATTTGAGAGATAGAGAGAAAGGAGAAGGTTTTCCTAAACCTAGGGTTTTCATTTTGAAGAGAAATCAAAGGGGTTTGAGACCCTAGATCATCCTCAAGCACGTTTTCCTTCAAGATCTCGGCTCAAGCTCGGGTGGAGCTCGTGCTCCAAGCTAGGGCAGCAACTCACGGTCGTTTGGAAGAGGGGTTTCTTCCTCATCTTTTCAAGGTCGGTACTTCTTACTACCCTCCTAGTTATAGCTTCTCTTTTCCTTTATTTCTTCTTGTTTTCCTTCACATATATATGTGTTATGAGATTGGTGGTATGAATGGTGAATGGAGATGGATGTTGGCGAATGGATGCCGTGTGGATGATGTGATGAACGAATGGGAAAGGGCATTGTACTAATAATGAACATACAAGTGTGATGTGAGCATAACCCACCTAGAAAGCATGATCTAGGTTTAAGTGAATAATGAACACACCCCATGTTTGATGAAATGCCAAGGTGAACAAAATAAATGATAAATTAAGGGAACCTACGCTTGATTGCTCTTTAAATTGTTAGGGTTCATGATAGTGTGTTTCCTACATTTCTTAAAATGCGTAGATTATTACTCACTTAAATTGCTATATGCTATGCTTTGTGAATTACCCCAAATTGCTATATTTAATTCCAAATGCAAGTATGCACACGATCTCACGAGCACGCATGAAATGACGTGATTTACCGATGTTTTAAGTATGGGGCGTAGAGGTGGGGCATATCCTAAGATATGTTTCACTTCGCTTTTGACAAGGGCAAGACAATCATGCATTTCATAGGGAAAGGTCTCCCATCCCCTCGCATGACATGCATAGCATCGCATGACACGCATAGCATAGCATGGCATGACACGCATAGCATAGCATCACACATCACGCATGGAAGCTAGTTGCGACGGGCTATGAACGGCAACTAGGCATTCACATTCTGCATGGATGCAAGTTGCGACGGGCTATGAACGGCAACTAGGCATACCCATCTGCATATAGGGTACTAGTTGTGACGGACTATGAACGGCAACTAGGCATGTGAACATGTTTCAATTATGAACAAGCAAGCATGATACTCGCATGACACGCATGACATGACATGACACGCATGATATGACAAGATAAGACAACATAACAAGTTTCAAGCATGGAAATGGTATTTTCAAGTCAAGTCAAGTGCACGATGTTTTCAAGAGGTTTCATCGGCTTTCTACGAAATACAAGCATGATTATAAATTGTTTTTGCTTCCTTGTATGATATAAATTGTTCATGTTCTATATATGCAACTTGCTTCCTCCTTTATGTATGCTATCTGTATGCTATGACTATTGGTTAGTGCTTAGTACCCGCTGAGTATTCCATGCTCAGCCGTACTTCTTATGTCGGCAGGTGACGGCGGAGCAGCTGCTCCATTTGATATCTGTGCTCCGAGTCCATGGGTGGAGGAGGAGTACGTCGAGGAGCCTTTTGAGGAACCTCCGGTAGAGGGTTACCATTAGGTGGTTGTAGATTCTGAGTGGATTAGCTGTGGGTGAGATGAGAGATTATATCCATGTATTTTGGCGGGTCTGTCCGCACTTTCTTCTGGTTACTTTTTGTATAAACTTGGACCATATGTATATACTTAGAGGTTTGTTAGACTTCCGCTGTGTTTTATAGTTATGTTTCCGCTATAATGTCCTCTATTGTATATGCTCTGTGGGTTTTTGCAGGTTGGTTTGTCAAGCAAGTCATGTAAGTCATGATTGAGTCGTCCAAGATTCACTCTAACTCCTAGGGTGGGTTTTGGGTCGCGACAATTATGATTTGATGAATGCATGAAAAGGTAGAGAAACAATGGATTCATATTATGTGTACTCAAGGTGTTTGTGAAAATGTCTGTGAGAATAAATGCTATGATACTTTTAAGAAATGGTGGTAAATGGATTATAAATGATGTTAAGAATTATGATAAGAAATATATATGTGATTGTTTGTTAAGTATACTTAATTACTTGCATGGGAATTGATAGTCAGGAAGGTAAGAACTTAGAGGAACATCTCTCAAACCGGGAATTCTCTAACTATTTGGTATGGGACATATAGTGGAGTTTTCATGGTGGCAAATCGGAATCTAAGCAATTACCAACTCGAACGTTAATTTCGACACTTAAGCACATAAGCACGTGTATGTTAAGATAAGAGTCTCACAAGTCACACATGTGGACTACAAGCATGAGCATGGCATACGTATGACATTCTGAATAAGCATAAGCATGACATGGTCCGTATCCTCCAAGAACGGCATGTCAACCTAATTCTTAGACATGGTCCGTATCCTCCAAGAACGGCATGTCAACCACATGATTTCTAAGGCATGGTCCGTATCCGCCAAGAAGGGCATGTCTCATCCTTATATGATCTAAATAAGTGCATAAGCATAAGCATCTCACAAGTGCCTGGTCTCGTAAGCATAAGTACCTCATAAGTGTATGGTTTTCTAAGTCTAAGATTCTCACAAGTACACGAGTCAAGGTGATGATATGATGTGTATGCGCACACGTTCTTCCGCACTCTGATTATGTTATTATGCTATTGGATATGTTTCTAACTAAGTGCAGGTATATTATTATTGTTGATTGGATTTCATATACACTGAGTACCTTTGTACTCAGCCGCATTTTGTCTTGGCAGGTATAGAGCAGGAGTACACGGCGGAGCCATGGGTTGAGGAGACTTACTTCAAGGAAGGAGGTGAAGGTGAGCCTTCTGAGGAGGGAGCCGGAGACTTGAGCGGCTACACCTCTTAGTTTACATTTCTTTTCATTGAGAGAGTTTTGTAATTGACTTTTAGAGGATGTTGCTTAGTAGACTTTTTTAGTTGTGTATCAGACTCTTTGGTTTTAGAGTGAGTTGTATATGTTTACCGTAGACTTTTGCTATTTGATTATAGTTTATATACCAGAATTTTAGTATCCTCATTTTTGGAGACTCGTGTTAGTGTGCCTTGCATGTCATGGATTTTAAGCAGGTTAAGTAATGTGGCGATCCTAAAGTCCTATTTTAGCCTTGTGGGATTTTGGGGTCGTTACATAGGGGGTATTTTGGGGCGTGACATCCATGAACTTCATTGTTGGCTTGCCACGTACGGCAAGGAACTTATAGGTTGTGGTAGACCGTTTGACAAAGTCTGAATATTTCTTGCTATACCGAATTACATTTAACTCGAATCAATTGGCTACATTGTATATCAAAGAAATAGTTCGGTTGCATGGGGTGTTAATTGGCATTGTATCAGATCAGGACCCAAGATTCACGTCCAGGTTCTGGAAGAGTTTTCAGAGCACCATGGGTTCCCAACTTGATTTCAGCACCACCTTTCACTCACAGACGGATGGGCAGACCTAGAGGGTGAACCAAATCATCGAAGACATGCTTCGGGCATGTATATTGGACTTTAAGGGCAACTGGGAAGAGCACTTGCCTTTGGTTGAATTCGCCTATAACAATAGCTACCAGGTGAAATCCAAATGGCACCATTTGAAGCCTTGTATGGGCGAAGCTGCAGGTCTCCTCTATACTGGGATGAGGTAGGAGAGAGAAAGGTGCTAGGTCCTGAGTTGATCGAGTAGACTGTGAACAAAGTTAAGATCATCCGAGATCGGTTGAAAGTTGCTCAAGATCGTCAAAAGAGCTATGCTGACAATCGCCTTAGGGACTTGGAATTTCAGGTTGGGGATCAAGTCTTTTTGAAGGTATCTCTTAGCAAGGAGATTATGAGATTTGGCAAAAGAGGCAAGCTTAGTCCTCGGTACGTCGGCCCCTTTGAGATTATCACGCGAGTTGGAGAAGTTGCTTACTAGGTAGCTCTTCCAATTCATATGGCCGTAGTCCACAATGTATTCCATGTGTCGATGCTCCAGAAGTACATTTCAGACCCTTTGCATGTCATAGACTTCGAACCGTTGAAAATTTAAGAAGATCTCACTTTGGTTGAGAGACCAGTTCATATAGTGGATCGAAGAGATCAAGGGCTTCGCAACAAGACCATTCCGTTGATTCTTGTGCAATTGCAATATCATGCCCGAGAAGAGGCTACATGGGAGCGCGAGGCCGAAGTCAAAGCAAAATACCCGGAGTCGTTTGAATAGGTTTTTGTTTGAGTCATGTAATTCTGTGTTAGTTGGTAATGCAAGTATCGTCCAAATTTCGGGGACGAAATTGGTATAAGTGGGGGATTGTCGCGACCCAAAATACCCCTTAGGTGTTAGGGATACATTGACTCGTGACCGCCATATCATACCTCCAGTATAATACATAAGGGACACATGGAGACCTGTCAGAAACACAAACATACTAGCAGAAGAAAAAATAATGCACAGCGGAAAATTAAAATACTAAACATAGCGGAAGCAAAGCAATACTCCTATAACTCAGTTCAAGTATGAACCAATAAGAGTATATACATGTGAGAAACCCAAAAGTGGAGTGGACAAACCCCACACTCACATAACAAAATAACCAAGTCTGCCGATCAACAAAAGTCGAAATCTCGACACCTATCTATAGGGCCATCATCCTGATAGTGATCCATGGATGGCTCTGGGTCGAAGTATTCTTCCTCTACCCATGGTTCCGCACCACATAGGTCAAACCGAGCCCGAGCACCTGCCGATGATAACAAATATCGGCTGAGCGTGGAATACTCAGCGTATACAAACTAATAACAACAAAGCAATATAGCATGGAGCATACAAAGCATGGAGATTGAAATCCTTAAAACATATTAAAGCGTAGAAACCATGTAAGCATATGTGATGAAATCCGATATCCGAAACCAAAACCATATCTGTGTGAGTCATGCGATAATCATAGCCTTGTGAGTTCATGGAGTTACTTAGAGTCATTATGAATCATAGAGACATGGAGATACCATAGAGCACATAGAACATATCCTTAGAGATCTTAGAGCATTACAATTATGATCCATAAAGCTTGTGAGACAATCTTAGAGCTTATCGTAGAGTTCATAGAGTTCGTTGTGAGCATAGTATGATCCGTAGAGCTTGTGAAACGATCTTAGAGAAATCATTGAGTTACTTAGAATCGTTCCTCATTAGTCTTTTTATGGAAAACACCATTTTCGTACTTTGAGAAATCCATGGAAAACATCGATTCATGCAAGATATGCGAGCATATGAGCTTATGAGAGAAAATCATCATATTTAAGCATAAAAATCCCTTAGAGGTATTTCATCAAACACTTAGAGTGCATCATAATAGTATCTTTCATACTTTCACACCATAACATCCAAGATATACATATATATATAGCATAGAGTGAGGAGAATCATATATAACAACTAGTAGGATTGCAAGATTGGTAGTAGAGTGTATCTACCTTGGTGAAATCAATGAGTTTGATTCCCAAAAGCTTGAACAAGCAAGAACCTTGAGTTCTTGGTTGATAATCACCAAAGAGAGCTTGATCTTCCTTCAAGCTTGATCACAAGTAGTTCTTCTCCTCCTTTTCTCTCTCAAAATCTCCTAAGATAGGGCACAGAGGGTTTCTGAAACCCTAAGGCACGAACTCAGCCTATTTATAGGCAAAGGGTGGTAGTTAAAGTCGTAAACACCATTAATGAAGAAAATCTGCAAACAATCGATCGATCGGTGGTACAGACCGAGCGATCGGTGGCTTATCGGTCGATCGGTGGTTTCAACCGAGAGCTCGGTTGAAAACACCCTCTCTGGAAAATTTTCTCATACAAAAAAATTGGCTGCTGGATAGCTACCGAGCGATCGGTAGAAGACCGGTCGATCGGAGGTATCACCAAGCGATCGGTGATCCCCTGTTTTGCTGAAAAACCTTGTTTTCACTCCTTAGACCTTTCCAACCCTAGTTCCAACACCTTTAGTGCTTAAAACACACTCCTCAGGGTTATGTAGACCTATTAAAACATGCACGCCAATTATCCAACTCGTATATTAATCATAAGACCCTTAAGCGTACAAAACCACACTTGAGCACTATTCACACACTATTCATCACTTAGTGCAATAAAGATTCGGGGCTCTACATCCCTCCTCCCTTACAAAAATTTCGTCCTCGAAATTAGAACCACACCCAAAACATACCAGAACCAAAATACAAAACCAACAAGGAAAACTACTCGAACAAGTGAGGGTACTTCTACTTCACATCGACTTCTCGTTCCCATATAGCCTCTTCCGTAGATTGATGCTGCCATCTCTCAAGGACTAAAGGGATAGTCTTAGTACGCAATACTTGATCACGACGATCCAAAATCTAAACTTGTTGCTCAACCAACGTGAGATCCTCTCTAATCTCCACAGGATCAAGAGCATTGACGTGAGACGGATCCGAAATGTATTTCCTAAGCATAGAGATGTGAAATACATTATGGATTGCTACGATGTGAGGCGGTAGTGCTACCCTGTAAGCAACCTCACCAACCCTCGTGATGATCTCAAATGGTCCTATCTACCTAGGACTGAGCTTTCCCTTCTTTCCAAATCTCATGATTCCCCGACTCGGTGAAATCATCACAAAGACCCAATCTCCAACTCAAAACTCCAAATCTCAGTGGCTAGTATCCGCATAGCTGTTCTGCCTATCTTGAGCAGTTTTTAATCAATCCTGGATAACCTTGACCCTTTCTGCAGTCTGCTCAATCAACTCAGGACCAAGAACTTTCCTCTCACCAACTTCATCCCAGTATAGAGGAGATCTGCAACTGCGACCATACAGAGCTTCGAAAGGTGCCATCTGGATGCTCGTCTGATAACTATTGTTGTAGGCGAACTCAACCAATGGAAATTGTTCCTCCCAACTACCCTGAAAGTTTAGCATACAAGCTCGGAGCATATCTTCCACAACCTGATTTACCCGTTCAGTCTGCCCATCGGTTTGAGGATGAAAGGCAGTGCTGAATTCCAAACGAGAACCCATAGCATCCTGAAAGGTTTTCCAGAACCTGGAAGTAAACCTAGGATCTTGATCAGATACGATAGAAACTGGCACACCGTGCAGACGAACGACCTCCTTGACATACAAGGCTACTAACTGATTTGCATTGAAAGTAGTCTGATAAGGAACAAAGTGTGCAGACTTAGTTAATCTGTCTACAATCACCCAAATAGCATCGGAGCCCTTTTCCATTCACGGCAAACCCACGATGAAATCCATCGAGATATTCTCCCATTTCCATTCCGGAATAGGGAGTGACTGTAAAAGACCTACCGGCCGCTGATGCTCGGCTTTCACCTGCTGGCACACCAAACATCTTGTAGCATAATCGGAGACTTCCCTCTTCATGTTTTGCCCCCAGTAGTGCTTCTTCAGATTCTGATACATCTTGGTACCTCCCGGATGTACCGTATACTTGGATCGGTGAGCCTCGTCCAAAATCTCACCCCTCAACACCGTGTCGGCTGGAACGCACAACCTGCCTTTGAACATGATAGTACCATCACCATTCAAAGCAAACTCCTGACTGCCATTACTAACCGACTTTTCTCGATAAGCAAGCAATTCTGTAGCACCCCGGACTTTTCTACATTTAATGAATAGTACTTTCGTAGCTAATTGGCCTTTCTCGTGGTCTAATAAATAAATAAGAGAGAAATTGGAAATTCTAAAATATCAGAAATGTTCCTTTTTGAAAGACGAATCCAACGCAAGTTGAATCATCAAAATCAGACGAGCGAGTCAAAAGATATGGTCAAAACCGTCCAGACCTGCAGAGCACCGATCGCTCGGTCCATTCAGCGATCGATCGGTCCAAAACCGATTGATCGGTGGCTATTGACTGGTCAAAAATTTTGTATGGGGAAATTTCCAGAGAGCAAACTTTTGAATGGTTGCTCGGTCAGAGCACCGATCGCTCGGTAGGCAACCGATTGATAGGTCATAACCACTGATAGCTTGGTCCTCGCGTTTTTGCAGAAATTTCAGTAAGGGCTTTTTCATCTTTTGGGCGTTAAACCCTTACCCATAAAGGCTTGCTCGACCATTTGAACCCTCATTCACTACACTTAGAACATTTAGAGAGAAAAGGGAGGAGAAGAAGAGGGTTTTCACCTAGGGTTTCCATTGGAGAAGGAATCAAAGGGTTTGACAACCCTAGATCATCCTCAAACTTGGATTGCTTCAAGTTCAAGGCTCAAGCTCATGGGGGATCTCGTTCTCAAGCTAGGGCAGCATTCTCCAAGGTATTTCAAGAGGGTTTTCTTCTCCAAACCAAGTCTCCCTCAAGAAAAGGTTCCTCCTTTCAAGTTGGAGCTCAAATCAAGGTTCCTACCAAGATCAAGCCTTGATCTAAGGTTAGTACACCGTACTAACTTTCCCTAGCAATAATCTAGGCTTTTTATGTGAAATGTGATTCATGTTAGTATGTTTCCTTCCTTGTAAAATGTATCATTTCTAATAATTATAAACAAGAAAAATAAAAGGATATGGATGTGTGGATGAGAGATTGATTGAGGCGATGGGATGCCGAATGTATGTGTGTGGTATGTGTGGTTTGTGTAATAGAAAAATGGAGGATGGGCATTTTACCGATAATGAACTCACTTTGATTGTTGGATGGAAAATATGCACTAAAAATAAGAAGATGAACTATGGAGGAACATTGCATGTGATGTGTTTGACAAAATGCCTAAACTATGAAATAATGATTTGAAGGAAGAAAAGGGAAATAGGCCTTATGCATGTATTCTTATGAATGGTAAATTGATTTAAATACCATGTTAATTTCTTAAATGGCCATATGCATGTACTATGAATAGAATGAATTGTGATGTCATATCTCTCTTGTTATCCTCATTTTCATGAATTGTACTATTGACACGTACTTGAGCATGCATGTTGCATGAACCGAGATTTCAAGAGCATATTCATATAATAACCAACAAGAAAATATTGCATGTCAAGGAGGTTGGTAGCCCAGGGACATTCGGGTACTAGCCTCTGGCTTACAAGAAAACCTCAAAACACATATTGTCAAGGAGGTTGGTAGCCTAGGGACATGCACGCACGTTATGATGATTGTATTCCTGTTGTGGTGCTTATTATTATTATGGTTAGCTAGTAGCTTGTACTCGTTGAGTATTCCATGCTCAGTCGTACTTTCATGTCGGTAGGTACCGAGGGAGCCCTCGACCCGGAGCCTTGGGTCGAGGAAGAGTACATAGAGGAGAGAGAGCCATCTATCCCACTGCAGTCTCAGGCGGATCGAGACCTCGACGTGTGGCCGTACCTCGACTATTGTTGAGGGGAGAGTACAAGAGGGTTATATGTAGTTTGACATTTTGATAGGTGGGCCTGTCCACCTTAGACTTAGACATGTTTTGTATATATATATATGTTAACTTGGAATACTCTTTTGGAAACCTTAGAAGAAAAGAAAAAGTTAGTTAATGCTTCCGCATTTATGTTTAGCTTCCGCGCTCTGATTTTCATTGTTTAGTACTTTAATTATCTTGTTCATGACAGGATGGTTTGGCAGGTACGTATAGTCACGCTTAAAGTATCCCTAAACTCCTAGGGGTATTTTGGGGCACGACAAATTCGACATCCAAATCTTGCAACTCCTTGATCCGGTTCAAGATATGTGGCCTAACCACGATATTGGACATCACCGGCCCGTAGGTGACATGCCTGAGAGTAGTGTCTAAGTTACACATATCTTTCAACAACTTCCACTCTTGCACTCTCAAGTGATCCATAATTCCATAAGGTTTCCTACTAAGAGCATCGGCTACCACGTTAGCCTTACCCGAATGGTACTGAATGGAACAATCATAATCCTTCATTAACTCCATCCATCGTTGCTGCCTCATATTCAACTCCTTCTGGAGGAAGAGATACTTCAAGCTCTTGTGGTCCATGAACACCACAAACTCTTCCCCATAGAGGTAGTGACGCCAAATTTTCAGTGCAAACACGACGGCTGCAAGCTCTAAGTCATAAGTAGGGTAGTTTTGCTCATGCTCCTTTAACTGACGGGAAGCATAGGCAACCACCTGTTTATACTGCATCAAGACACATCCCAGTCCAACTAGTGAGGCATCACTATAGACTTTGAAGCCACCGCTTACGGATGGAACTGTGAGAACAGGGACTGTGGTAAGCCTCTTCTTCAACTCCAAGAAACTTGCCTCGCACTTTTCACTCCAAGTGAATTTAGTGTTCTTCCGCGTGAGATAGGTAAGCAGAGAGGCTAAGCTCGAAAATCCCTCCACGAACCTCCTGTAGTATCCTGCCAGGCTTAGAAAACTACGAATCTCAATAACACTCTTCGCCCTTTCCCAATTCATCACTGCCTCAATCTTCGCAGGATCAACTGAGACACCCTTGGCTGACACCACATGGCCGAGAAAAGATACCCTATTCAGCCAGAACTCGCATTTGCTCAACTTAGCATACAAGCGATGCTCTCGAAGAGTCTGCAATACAAAGCGGAGATCTCTTGTGTGATCATCCTGTGACTGTGAATGCACAATGATATTATTTACAAACACAATCATACACTGATCGAGAGATGATCTGAACACCTGGTTCATCAGATCCATAAATGCTGCCGGCGTGTTAGTTAGCCCAAAAGACATGACTAGAAACTTGTAATGGCTATATCGAGTCCTGAATGCTGTCTTCAGAAAGTCTTCCTTTTTGATCTTCAACTGATGATAACCAGATCGAAGGTCAATCTTTGAGAAGAACTTAGCACCCTTCAACTGGTCAAACAAGTCGTCTATCCGAGGCAATGGATAACGATTCTTGATCGTCGCCTTGTTTAACTGTCTATAGTCAATGCACATCCGCATCGCATCTTTCTTGTTCACGAAGAGTACCAGAGCTCCCCAAGGTGAGACACTTGGCCGAATGAAACCAAGGCCTTGCAATTCTTCCAACTGCTCCTTTAACTCTTTTAGCTCAATAGGGGCCATCCCGTACAGAGCCCTAGAAATCGGCGCCGTGCCTGGAGCCAACTCAATCGCGAACTCAATTGCCCGATTAGGAGGCAATCCCGGTAAGATCTCTGAAAAGACATCAATATATTCACTCACAACTGGAATGGATGTGGAGTCTCGTACTTCCACCTTCTCGAGACTAAGAGCTGCAAAGCGAGCAATGTCTTTCCTCTAAAGTCCTCTGAAATGAAATGGCTTCAACCCAACGGGTTTAAAGTTCACCACCTTCTCGAAACACACCATGTGCCCATGGTGAGCTGAGAGCCAATCTACTGGCAACTCGTGCTGCATAACTTGCACAACACTCCTCGGATACACTTTATCCGTCTCAATAGACTTGCCTAATGGAGTTGAAATGGATAACTCCTGATGTAGCTTACTCGGCTCGGATGTAAAGCTTTTCGCAAAGCTAGGTGAGACGAACGAATGAGTGGATCCCGTATCGATCAACACTCTTGCTAAGCACTCATTCACTAGTAACGAACCTGAGAATTTTAATCACCCAAGTTATAATGTAAGCTATCCACATAGATCCAAGCATAGCAAAACATCACATAGGATACATATATATAACACATCATGGCAACATTAGAACTTAGACAAGATCGAACTTGCGCGTACCTTGCACAACATCATCAGATGCCTGTGCGTCTCTATCAGTTATGGCAAAGACCCTACCCTGATTAGCCTGACGAGGCTGCTGGGTGGGTGGCACGTATCTAGAGGCCTGCGATGAAGACTCCTGAAGTGAAATCTGCTTGCCTGTAGGCCGAACTCCCTGTGGTCCAATCTGTGACTGCTTACGCGGGCAATCTCGAATCATGTGGCCCATCTCGCCACAGTGGAAGCATCCACCTGACATTCTTCGGCAATCCCCTAACTTGTGCCGACGACCACAGACGGCACATTCCTCAAAATTCTGCGATGCGGAGTAAGCCGGAGGCATAACCCTCATAGCCTGTAATGCCGTATGGCACGGTGCCTGAGGCACAAAAGAAGGTCTCTGAGCTGGCATCGGCTGGGAGAACTGATATGGTGCAATCCTAGTCCTCTTCTCGGACGATGAACCACTAGACTGATCCTGAGACATGCTTTTCCCGAAGCCACTGTCTCTCCTTCTCATGAAATCTTCCGCATTCTTTTCGGCGATCTTCGCTGTCACGCCCCAAAATACCCCCTAGGAGTTAAGGGATACTTTAGAGGTGACTACGTGTACCTGTCAAACCATCCTGTAATGCAAGAGGCTAAACATAATATAATACAATGATAATCAGAGCGCGGAAACTAAACATAAGTGCGGAAGCATAAGCCAACATTTTCTTTTCTTCTATTACTCCATATAGTATTCCAAGTTAATATATACTAAATACAATCAAAGTAAAGGTGGACATGCCCACCTATCAAAATACAAAAAGGGACTCTCTAACCCTCTCCTCTCAACAGTAGTCGAGATACGGCCACACATCCAAGTCCCCATCCTCCTGAGACTGCCATGGGATAGGTGGCTCCCTCTCCTCTACATACTCCTCCTCGACCCAAGGCTCGGGGTCGAGGACATCCACGGTACCTGCCGACATAAAAGTACGGCTGAGCATGGAATACTCAGCGAGTACAAACTACTAGCTAACCATAACAATAACGAACGCATAACAACAGTGAGCAATACAAGATATTAATTTAAAGCAATAGTGAAAGCATAAGATACATAGCCATATCTTGACATGCGTATATGAATGCAAAAACCTCGGTAAAACTCATGTCTCGGAAACCTTTTTCGTGTCTCGGTCAAATCATGTATGTGTATCGTGTCTTGTCTTGTATTTCATGTCTTGATTTGTTCTTGACTTGTATACTTGTGAGCCAGAGGCTAGCACCCTTCCTTGGGCTGCCAACCTCCTTGTCATGTTCTTGTTCCATTTCTCTTGTGAGCCAGAGGCTAGCACCCTTCCTTGGGCTACCAACCTCCTTGTCATGTTCTTGTTCCGTTTCTCTTGTGAGCCAGAGGCTAGCACCCTTCCTTGGGCTACCAACCTCCTTGTCATGTTCTTGATTCATTTCTCTTGTGAGCCAGAGGCTAGCACCCTTCCTTGGGCTACCAACCTCCTTGTCATGTTCTCTCTTGCATTTCACTTGTGAGCCAGAGGCTAGCACCCTTCCTTGGGCTACCAACCTCCTTGTCATGTTCTTGATTCATTTCATATACAAATACAATCTTGGAAAAACCCGGTTTCATGCATGCATGTGTGGTGTGTGTAACACTTGTAATATCATGATGACAATGTGACATGAAGAGTAGTGTATAGCAATTCAATCCACAGTATAACCATATAGGAATTTGAGTAATCTACGTGACATTTGAATAGTTCATCATTCATAAGAACACATGCATAAGGTCTACTTTCATTTTCTTCATTTATGTCATTTATTCCTAGTTTAGGCATTTTGTCAAACACATAGCATGCAAGGTTCCTTAATGGTTCATCTTCTTCTTTTTAGTGCCTACTTTCCATCCAAAAATCAAGGTATGTTCATTATTGGTAAAGTACTCATCCACCATTTCCATCACACACATCACCCAACATACACCTCGGCATCCAATCGCCACATCAACACCCACACACATCCATACCTTTTTCTTATCTTATTTAGGTTCATTGGAGATGATACATTTCATATGGGAGGCAAACATAATAGCATAAATCACATTTCATAAGGAAAACCTAGATTTATTGCTAGGGTAAGTTAGTAGGGTGTACTAACCTTGAATCAAGGCTTGATCCTTGGTAGGGACCTTGATTGAAGCTCCAACTTGAAAGATGAAGCCTTTGCATGAAAGAAGCTTGAGTTGGGGAAGAAATCTCTTTTAAACAAAACGTGCGTGAGGGCTGCCCTAGCTTTGAGAATGCACCCCACCCGAGCTTGAGTTGAAATCTTGAAGAAAACGTGCTTGGGGACGATCTAGGGTCTTCACCCCTTTGATTTCTTCTCCAAAAGCAACCTAGGTTTAGAGCTTTCTCCTCTTCTCTCTCTATCTCTCAAAATCCCTCAAATGTTGTAAGTGAGGCCTCAAAGGGTCGAGCAAACCCTTATGGGTAAGGGTTTAACACCCAAAAGACGAAAACGCCCTTACTGAAATTTCTGCAAAAACGCGAAGACCGAGCGATCGGTGGTTATGACCGATCGATCGGTTGCCTACCGAGCGATCGGTGTTTATGACCGATCGATCGGTTAAAAACTCACTCTCTGGAAAATTTCCCCATACAAAATTTCTGACCGTGCGATAGCTACCGATCGATCGGTTATGGACCGATCGATCGCTGACTGGACCGAGCGATCGGTGCTCTGTATGTCTGGACTGTTTTGACCATATCTTTTGACTCGCTCGTCGGATTTCGACGATTCAACTTGCGTTGGGTTCGTCTTTCGAAAACGCACATTTCTGACGTTTCGGAATTTCCAATTTCTCCCTTATTTATTAATTAGACTATGAAAACGGCCAATTAGCTATGAAAGTGCCATTCATTAAAGATGAAAAAGTCCGGGGTGCTACATTCGCCTTCCCTACGATCTCTCTCCAAGACTCCACCTGGAGAATGGACACTCGATCTCGAATAAAGGCCTTTAAGCCCATCTCAAACTTCCTGACTCGTAGGTCTTCAGTAGCAACCAAGTGTGGAGCAAACCTCGACAATTCGGTGAACTTAGCCTTATACTCGGCTACGCTCATCAACCCTTACTCCAAAAGTATAAAATCTCTTGCTTTTTGTTCCCGAATAAACCTGGGAAAGTACTGCTCCCTGAAAGTCTCTAAGAACTCTGCCCAAGTCCAGGGCACTCCTGCCTTTGCAACATCCCTCTACCTTTGGGCAGCTCGCCACCAATGTTTAGCTTCACCTTCCATCACGAAGGAAGCCCATTCAACCCTTTGCTCTTCAGTATATCGGAGAGCCCGGATGGTCTTCTCCAACTGCATAATCCAAGACTCTGCCACCATCGGATCCAGAGTACCGTAAAATGTCAGAGGCCGTAGTCTTCGGAAAGCTTCAAGCCCCACGGTGTGATGCACCGGTGTAGGCACTAGAGTAGTCGGTGGGGTAGGAGTAGGTCTCGCTGCTAACAACACCAAAGTCTCGGCTATGGAGTCCATAGCATTCGTGAAATACAACGGTTTCTCTTCTCTCGAAATTTCACTCTCAGTCCTCCGAGTATGGTGACCTCGACCACGAATACCGCGTCTCATGATGTCAAATCTTGAGATCAATTGGTAAAACATGAGTCTAACTTGGATATCCACCTCACACATCATATAGCAGTTCAATATCATGAAATGCTATTACCGCATATAGTATACATCGAAGTATACACATAATCAGATAAGTATAACTTAGAGTGTCCTAGCATCACTAAGATCCTTATGTTGGGTATCTACCCATGGTAATACGACTAAGGACAACCCCAAATAGGATAGAATAGGATAGATTAAGATCCTAAACCACCCTGAGGATTCACTTGATACCGGGTGTGTCGTGGTAACAAGCCTAAGACAACAAGTCCATCTGAGTTCTAAGTTCAACTAATAGAACTTACTTCCGCTTACTAGAGACAATTCCCTAGAGTAAGATAACTCTAGCTCCCACTTAAAGGACACTAGTCCGTGTGACCTAATGCCTAAGCTTTGATACCAAGTCTGTCGTGACCCAAAATACCCCCTAGGAGTTAGGGATACATTGACTCATGACCGCCATATCATACCTCCAGTATAATACATAAGGCACACGTGGAGACCTGTCAGAAACACAAACATACTAGCGGAAGCAAAAAGAATGTACAACAGAAAATTAAAATACTAAACATAGCGGAAGCAAAGCGATACTCCTATAACTCAGTTCAAGTATGAACCAACAAAAGTATATACAAGTGAGAAACCCAAAAGTGGAGTGGACAAACCCCACACTCACATAACAAAATAACCAAGTCTGCCGATCAACAAAAGTCAAAATCTCGACACCTATCTATAGGGCCATCATCCTAATAGTGATCCATGGATGGCTCTGGGTGGAAGTATTCTTCCTCTACCCATCGTTTCGCACCACATAGGTCAAACCGAGCCCGAGCACCTACCGATGATAACAAATATCAACTGAGCGTGGAATACTCAGCATATACAAACTAATAACAACAAAGCAATATAGCATGGAGCATACAAAGCTTAGAGATTGAAATCCTTAAAACATATTAAAGCGTAGAAACCATGTAAGCATATGTGATGAAATCCGAAATCCGAAACCAAAACCATATCCGTGTGAGTCATGCGATGATCATAGCCTTGTGAGTTCTTCTGAGTTCATGGAGTTACTTAGAGTCATTATGATCCGTAGAGACATGGAGATACCATAGAGCACATAGAGCATATCCTTAGAGATCTTAGAGCGTTACAATTATGATCCGTAGAGCTTGTGAGACGATCTTAGAGCTTATCATAGAGTTCATAGAGTTCTTTGTGAGCATAGTATGATCCGTAGATCTTGTGAAACGATCTTAGAGAAATCATTGAGTTACTTAGAATCGTTCCTTATTAGTCTTTTTATGAAAAACACCATTTTTGTACTTTGAGAAATCCATGGAAAATATTGATTTATGCGAGATATGCGTGCATATGAGCATATAAGAGGAAATCATCATATTTAAGCATAAAAATCCCTTAGAGGTATTTCATCAAACACTTAGAGTGCATCATAATAGTATCTTTCATACTTTTACACCATAACATCCAAGATATACATATATATATAGCATAGAGTGAGGAAAATCATATATAACAACTAGTAGGATTGCAAGATTGGTAGTAGAGTGTATCTACCTTGGTGAAATCAATGAGTTTGATTCCCAAAAGCTTGAACAAGCAAGAACCTTGAGTTCTTGGTTGATAATCACCAAAGAGAGCTTGATCTTCCTTCAAGCTTGATCACAAGTAGTTCTTCTCCTCCTTTTCTCTCTCAAAATCTCCTAAGATAGGGCACAGAGGGTTTCTGAAACCCTAAGGCACGAACTCAGCCTATTTATAGGCAAAGGGTGGTAGTTAAAGTCGTAAACACCCTTAATGAAGAAAATCTGAGAACAATCGATTGAGCGGTGGTACAGACCGAGCGATCAGTGGCTTACCGGTCGATCGGTGGTTTCAACTGAGAGCTCGGTTGAAAACACCCTCTCTGGAAAATTTTCTCATACAAAAAAATTGACCGCTCGATAGCTACCGAGAGATCGGTAGAAGACCGGTCGATCGGAGGTATCACCGAGCGATCGATGATCCCCTGTTTTGCTGAAAAACCTTGTTTTCACTACCTTAGACCTTTCCAATCCCAGTTCCAACACCTTTAGTGCTTAAAACACACTCCTCAGGGTTATGTAGACCTATTAAAACATGCACGCCAATTATCCAACTCGTATATTAATCATAAGACCCTTAAGCGTACAAAACCACACTTGAGCACTATTCACACACTATTCATCACTTAGTGCAATAAAGAATCGGGGCTCTACAGGGACAATGTAGAACCCCCAAACTTTTGTATATGTCTTGGAATGTGTGTCAAGGCATGATGCCTCGTAATCTCCTTTTTCCATGAAATGAGAATTTGGAAAACCTTTGAGACATTTTCAAGAATGCTATAAAATAATATGGCCTTAAAAAGGTCCTAGGCATGTTCCTAGAGGGTTAGAACAGAAGTGGAATAAGTCCAAGTAGTGGATGGATTGGAAAATGGACTCAGTGTCAAAATTTGCAAAACACCGATCGCTTGGTCCATGTTAGCGATCTATCGGTATCTGTCAACTGGTCCAAAATTTTGTATGGGGAAAAGTTCCAGAGAGGTGATGTTTGACCGAGAGTTCGATCAAAGACACCGATCGCTCGGTCATAACCACCAATCGCGCGGTCTTTCGTGTTTTGCAGAAATTTTATTAAGGGCTTTTTTGTCTTTGGGGCATTACACCCTTGCCTATAAGGGCTTGCTCGAGCCTTGGGTCCCCACACACAACACTTAGCAATATTTTGAGGGAGAGTGAGAGAAGAGAAAGGGGTTTTAACCTAGGGTTTCAACTTGAGAGAAATCAAGGGTTTGAGAACCCAAGATCCCCCCAAAGGCTTGGATCCTTCAAGTCCAAGGGAAAGCAAGTGAGGAGCACGTTCTCCAAGCTCGACAGCACCCCCACACATATTTCGAGAGTTTTTCCTCATCTCTTCAATGTCGGTACCCTATGCTACCCTCTTAGTTCATATTCTTCTTCTTTTTATGGTTCTCCCCAAATTCTAAGCATGATAATGTGTTGGGATGAATGGATGGAGATGGATGGTTGTGTATGGGCGATGGATCCCATGTGTAGGTCTTGTGATGAATGAAATGGGGAGGGCATTGTACCAATTATGAATACACACGTATGCTATAAGTATTAATCCATTTAGAAAAGCATGATGTAGGCTTTAACCATAATGCACACACCAAGTGTTTGATGAAATGCCAAGGTGAAGAATTAGTTCTAGTAATGCATGTATAAATTTATTCGCTTCTTATAACAATGTGAGTATTCCTATGAGTTGAAATGAATGTCATTCCATGTATGATTGAACTCCACATGTCCTATTTTATTCCAAATGATAGTATGTACACAAAACCACAAGCACGACATGCATGATATGGTTTACCGATATTTCTTCAAGACAATGGTGTTATTCTCGATTCATGAACACTATGATAAGGCCAAATGCAAGGGTTGGTATGAGAGGTAGGGCATATCTTAAGATATGTTTTGCCTTGCTTTTGACAAGTATAAGAAACCGCCAACCAAGGGTCCAACCATGCACATTTACTTTCAATGCATTTTCACTAAAGAGGGGTTTTCCCTCCCTCACAAGTTGTATCTTATTTAGGAAGAGGGGGTTCTAAACCACCCTCCGTCACAAGTTGCTTGAACATGTTTATTTTTCCTGTCAAGCAAGCAAGCATGAGCATTTAAATTTCATGGCATGACATGCATGACACGACATGACACGCATGACACGACATGACACGCATGACAAGACAAGCACGACTCGACAAGACCAACAAGGCAGAACATGAAAAGACAAGTTTTCAAACACGAAAAGAGTACTTCAAGTCAAGTCAAGCACACGACGTTTCAAGAGTTTTTCCGATGTTATGAGATGCAAGCATGAAATATAAACTGTTTTACTTTCCTGTTATGATATGAACTCCTTCTGCTTTATTTCCATTATTATATTGCTATGATTGTTGGTTAGTATTTGGTACCCACTGAGTATTACATGCTTAGCCGTACTTTTGATGCCGGCAGGTGTTATTGGTGCGCCCGCTCCTTTTGACATATGTGGTCCCGGTCCATGGGAAGAAGAGGAGTACGCCGAGGAGGCCCCTGCTGAGGTGCCTCATATGGAGGGTTATTAGTAGGTAGTAGATTCTAGCTGAGTGTGGGTGAGCACGAGAGAGTCATACCCATGTATTTTTGGCGGGCATGTCCGCATCTTCTTTTGTTGATCTCATTTTGTACAACTTGAATCATGTATATACATAGAGGTTTGGTTAGATTTCTGTTGTGCCATGTTAGTTATGCTTCTGCTATTTTGTCCTCTATTTGTATATGTCAATGTGTTTTGCAGGATGGTTTGTCAAGCATGTCACGTAGATCATGATAAGTCGTCCAAGATTCACTCTAACTCCTAGGGTGGGTTTTGGGTCGTGATAAAATGGATGTGAAAAGTGCATTTATAAATGGATTTATTTCTGAAGACGTCTCTGTAGAACAACCTCCTTGCTTTGAAAATCCTAATCTACCTAATCATGTATTTAAACTAACAAAAGCTTTATATGGACTAAAACAAGCTCCTAGAGCTTGGTATGAAAGACTAAGTAATATTTTAATTAATATAAATTCATAAGAGGCAAACTTGATACAACTTTGTTTGTAAAAACAAAATCAAAAGATATACTATTAATTCAAATTTATGTTGATATTGTTTTTGGTTCCACAAATAAGTGCTTGTGTAAAGAGTTTGCTAATATTATGCAAAAAGAATTTGAAATGAGCATGATGTGAGAATTAACCTTCTTTCTTGGACTTCAAATAAAGCAAACCAAACAAGGAACCTTCATAAATCAAAGTAAATATACTAAAGAACTTCTTAAGAAATTTGGCATGAAAAACACTAAAATAATGGATAATCCTATGAGTACATCAATCAAGTTAGAAAAAGATGAAAATGGCAAAAAGGTTGATGAAAAGAAATATAGAGGCATGATAGGAAGTCTACTGTACTTAACCGCAAGCAAACCTGACATTATGTTTAGTGTATGCTTATGTGCTAGATTTCAATCTTGTTAAAAAGAATCTCACCTAATTGTTGTTAAAAGAGTTTTTAGATACCTATTAGGATCAATAGATCTAGGACTTTGGTATCCAAAGAATACATCTTTAGAATTGATAGGCTACTCAGATGCTGATTTTACCGGATGTAAAATTGATTGAAAAAGTACTAGTGGTACTTGTCACTTCTTAGGGTGTTCTCTTGTTTTATGGTTTAGCAAGAAACAGAATTCTGTAGCTTTATCTACAGTAGAAGTTGAATATATAGTTGCTGGAAGCTGTTGTGCTCAAAATCTGTATATGAAACAACTCTTGGAAGATTATAAATTTGATGGACATATATGCCCTCGAAAGCCAATAAGAGACTTTTCTATATTGATTAGACAAGCATCATATTCACCCAACCAACTATAAAGGGTATTTATATTAATTACTATCTCATTTGATGATGACATAAAGTTCCATAGGTAACATTGTAAGAAAATCATGCAAAGGTTGCGAGGAGATATGATTTTTCGGTTCCTTGTAAACCTAATATTGTTCGAAGCCTCTAGAGTACGGGTTGGACGCCGTACTTCATCATGGCTTGCACATGTGTAGTTCTATAAGATAGTGTGATGAATCTCATTCACAGAGAGTGGTGACTCTTGACTAACATGTGAGTATATGTAGCAAGTACATAATACTGAACGGCGTCACTAATGGATACCCTATGGAATACACTGTCAGATTGTATTAGGGTTATCCATTTGAAAAATTATCCTTAGACCTGAGAGGTTAACATCTTCTCAGACATCTGTCTATACGGCTTTGATGTGCCAATCGGCAATGTCCAATGCACAGGACTAACTCTGGGTACGTTGGGTCATGTACACAATGTTTGGAGAAGTGTGTAAACACTCAATAAGGAATCCACAACTCCTTAATTGGAGATAATGATATCAAGGTGATACTTGTTGAACTGAACTGTTAAATCCAGTACTGGTGCTTTTCGGTAAAGTGGTTTTTATCGAAGTTGATATTTTTAATATGGAAAAGTATATAAAAATATATATGTCAATTCTTTTCTAATGTTTCTTCAAAAATGTTTTGGAGGTTCAGTTCAATGAAAAAGTAATCATGAGAAAGAGTTCTATTCATAAGCTAGGGACTAAGACAGTGGAATTGTTCCAATCCCGGAAGCTTACAAGTGATATCGGAATGTGGAAGGATTTATTTGTAAATATATTGTGAGATGGTACTTACAAGCAATTCTCTAATTTCTGGAGGTTAATCACATTGTGTTAATGGACATTAATTGTGATTATGGAAGTCCAGGGACTTAGATAACATTCTATGATCCTAATGGAGTTTTAGGAAAGGTGTTTCCTAGTAACAATGCTTTAACCAAAAGGTTGAGTACTTGGTCTCACAACTGGAAATAGGAGATCCCTTTAGATCCCACACACAAGGTCCTTCTTAAAGTATTTAATTTAATTTATAATTAAATTAATTAATTTCTCTAAGTAATCACTATATGGTATAGTGAAGCTCTAAAAGGTGGAATCACATTAGATGTGAAAAACCAAATGGGTAGGACCCATTGGGGAATATTTTAAAAGAATTATTAAAGTGACCAAAAGGGTTTAGAACCCATTGGGGACGTGTGGAGTGGGACCCACCTAGGGTGGGACGCCCACTTCATGGAGGTGTTAAATAATAATAATAATTATTATTATTTAATTAGTATCTAACAACTAATCTCCTTATGGGATAAAGTTGGTTAGTTAGTTAGAGTTAGTTACTGATTAAAGATTCTTTGTTGGACAAGGATTCAATTAGTTTCTTACTAATCAAGGAATCCTAATTGGATTAGGATAAGGATAAGATTAGTTGGACACTAATGGATAAGATTAGTTTCTATTAATGATTATTCCTAATTGGATTAGGAGAAATCAAGAATTAGAAACAAATTGAGGAATTCTAATTGGATTAGAAAGTGGACTCTTGAGTTGCAAGCAACCCAAGCTCTCATATATAAAGAGGTGAACATCCAAGGCTTGGGACACAATAAAATTTCCAGAATTTTATTTGCTCCTCTCCTCAATCTCACACCCTCCCATTCCTCTCTCTTTGAGGTATACGGTCACCCCTCTCCCCTTTCTTCTCTTATGTGTTCTAATTTTTGAATAATCAAGAAGAAGAAGATTAAGGATCTTGATCATCAAGAAAGGTTCTTGATAATAAAGATCGGATTTTTATTTCGAGATCGTAGAGCTGGAAATTTGGAAGGACCATTAGCTTCCATTAGAGAAAGCTTTAAAGGAAAAAGAAGGTTCGTGTGAATCGACAGGAGACTTGACACTTGTGAAGTTTTTCAAGTACTATTCTAACGTGAATTTGACTTAACAATTTCAAAGTCGCAAAGGTGAATGTTATTCCTACCTTCATTGAATAAAATCAATTGGAATCTTAGTCAGATCTTGGGATTCGATGTATGCCCCCCCAAGAACTGTGTTTCTAAAATTAAAAAGAGGCATACTTTCAAAATTATGCTATTCAGACATTCCAATTAGATGTGACAATACTAGTGTCATTTGTATGACTAAAGATCCTATTCAACACTCAAGAATTGAATGTATAGAAATCAGATATCATTTCATTAGAGATCATGTATAGAATGAGGATGTTGTGTTGGAGTTTGTGGATACAAACAACCAACTTGTTGATATATTCACAAAACCCCTTCAACATGAAAGGTTTAGTACCTTGAGAAGAGAATTAGGCATAAGCAAGCTATCTGAAATCTTATAATTCAAGAATAGTCAAAAACTAAGCTTAAAACTCAATTGAAACGTGAAAATTAAGACTTTGAAAATTTCAATATAAATTTTCAAAATATACTTTTAATTGATCAAAAATGATTTATGTTGATTTCCAGTGATTAATTGATGTTTTGGAAAGTGTATGATGATCATTGTGTAGAAAATTGGATTAGAAGAAATCTACAAAATTTCAGATTTTTTCGTCTATCCAGTCGATCACCCTAGTGATCTAATCGACTGGATGATGGATCCAGCCGATCAGACAAGGCATCTAATCGACTTGATAGTGTAAAAATGGATGTTATGCTCAAATTGTTTTAAAATTGTGTTTTTTCTTCTATCCAGCCTATCACATGTATTGTAACGACCCAGAATTTTAATATAATAAAATTATGTGTTTATGGGTCCTAAATGGAGGTTAATTAGTTAATTATTTGTTAAATTAATAAAAAGTGGATTTTGCTCGGGATTGAAGTGCACCAAGGAAATCTCAATATCTTTTGGCAAAAATCGTACACAGTGTGTCGGTCGACTGTCGGGACACACCCCTATCGTATCGGTTCCGTCAGGTATCATTTCGCGGGACCACGGGGCCATTATGTGTGATAAAATTGAGAAAAATGGGAAATTGCCATATTTTCAAAAATTAATTGGGCCCAATATCCGTTGGAGATCCTAATAGAAATACGTGCGGTTGGTACTAATGCGTGTCGGTCGGCCGTGGGGACTAATGCCTGTTGTCTCGGTAGTTAGTGTAACGCCCCAAAATACCCCCTAGGAGTTAGGATACTTTGGCGACGTGACCTAACCTTAAATCAACCTGCAAGAGTATACAAGGCATGCAAAATAGAGAACTAGAAATTTCTTTACATACTTAACTATATTCCAAGTGCATTTGATTACAATAATTAAATAGGATTTACAACATGAACATGAACTCCTCCACTTGAGTCCCAACTCAAGTGAGACAACATCCCCAAACACAAGAACCCAAATACATGTCTCTCTCGCTAACTCATCCCAACCATTGACCATATGCCAAGCCTCCTAATATATAGGTAACCATCCGAAGGATCTCCTGCTCACACCGAGCTACCTCGATCCAAGGGACAAGAGTCCACGAATCGCATACTGTACCTGCCGACATAAAAAGTACGGCTGAGCATGGAATACTCAGCGAGTACACGCTACTAGCTAACAATAGTAATAACATTAATATGTCATACATGATACAGTTCATCAAAGGTACATAATCAGAGTGTGGAAGCTACAAGAAATAATAATGTAAAGTAAATCATGAACAACATATTTTAACTCATGCATTGTAAACTTGTATTCAAAAGTCATGACTTGTTCTTGATAATACTTCTTGTGATTTTCCGAAACTCGTTTGCCGTATTTACAACTTATTCTCGTCTTATTCTTGTATCGTGGGAATCACACATGCTTTGTTTCGTTCTTGTTTAGCTAGTACCCGAACTATGAAATGGACGGACATACTAGGTTCTTGTTATTCTTGCGTGTCATGTTTAACTAGTACCCGAACTATGACTTGGACGGTCATACTAGCTCTTGCTTTCCTTTGCTAATGCTCGGACTATAATGGAACGGAACACATTAGCACCAGGCCTACTAATGCCCGGACTATGATTGAACGGAACACATTAGTATCCTTATCTTGACTTGACTAGTGCCCGGACTATGGTTGAACGGAACACACTAGTTATCCTTGTTTACTAATGCCCGGACTATAATTGAACGGAACACATTAGTATCTTTCCTGTTTTACTTTGCTAATGCCCGGACTATAATGGAACGGAACACATTAACAACTTGCTTACTACTGCCCGGACTATGACTGAACGGACTATAATGGAACGGAACACATTAGCCTCATGCTTGACTTGACTAGTGCCCGAACTATGGTGGAACGGAACACATTAGCAACTTGCTTACTAATGCCCGGACTATGATGGAACGGAACACATTAGCATCTTCATTTCCTTGATTATCGTGTTTTCTTGTGAGCCAGGTATGACATATCCTAGGGATATGCCCTACCCTTGACATTCATGTTAATTTAACTTGTGAGCCAGAGGCTAGCACCCGCACATCCCTGGGCTACCAACCTCCTTGTCATATGCTTATTTCTTGTTATTTCATATGCTTATATTCAAAAAGTTTGGTTCATGCATGCGTGACGATCGTACTATCATAGATGAATCAAGGGACACATATTGCATTTCAATTTTCTTTTTCATAATCATGTTAACATGAAACAATAAAGCATAATATGGCATTTCTTGTAATTGCATAGGCATGGGGAATTCAATGAACACATATAGAGCATTTGTTTTAAAATCACCCTTTTAAGGAAAACTACACAAGTCATATTTCCCAATTCCTTCATTTTATTCTTGGCATTCTCATTCATGCATTTTGTCAAACACCTAATGAGTAACACATTCAAACCACATTATTTCAAGTTCTTAAATGTTCATATGTTTCATCATACACAAGGCGTGCGTTCATTATTCGTACAATGCCCATCCACCATTTTCCATCACACACATCACACAATACGGCATCCAATCGCCTCCATGTCCAACAATCCACATCCCATTCACCAATTAATTATCTTGTTTATAATTAGGGAAAATAATACATTTCAAGGAAAGGAAAGAACACAAGATCCAAAAATCATCATTTTCAAGAAAGGAATCTAGGTTATTGCTAAAGAAGTTAGTAAGATGTACTAACCTTGAAAAAGAGAAGAAAACCCTTGAAAAATGCTGTGGAGAACGCTGCCCTAGCTTGGAATGGGACTCCACACGTGCTTGAGGTTGGATTTGAGAGATCCAAACTTTTGAGATGGTCTTGGGTTCCAAAATCCCTTGATTTTCTCAAGTTGATGCCCTAGGGTGAAAACCCCTTCTCTCCTCTCTCACTCCCTCTCAAAATATGGCTAAGGGTGTTTATGAACACCCTTGGCTCGAGCCAACCCTTAAAAATAAGGGTGGAGTGGCCAAAAGACCAAAAAACCCCAAAATTTTTTTCTGAAAATCGCGTAGGACCGATAGATGACCGATCTACCAGTAGAGGACCGATCGATCGGTGCTTATGACCGATCTACCGGTAGTGGACCGATCGATCGGTCTTGACTGGTGCTGCAGAATGCACTTCAGTATTTTGGCCATAACTTTTGACTCGGTGCTCCGATTTTGACAATTCAACTTGCGTTGGATTTGTCTTTCGAAGAGGAACAACTTTCATGTTTTAAATAAATTCTAATTATTCTTTATTCATGGACAAAAATGCCCCTCAAGCTGACTGGTCTGCAATGGGTTGCGACAGCCCAAATTTGCAGCCGACCCGATTTTGGAAATCCCACTTTTGACTCAACCCCGACTCAAAATCAGGGAAAGTGATCAACATGAACCTTGAAGAGGGTTCTAATACCTTTCCAAAAATTCAGTAATCACTCAAATCTGAGTAACGATGACTAAACTAGAGCCCTTTAAAGTTGAGACAAATGCCGAGACATACCTTTTCACCACCTAGAACACCTCGAGTATTTTCACACTCTTTTCCCTTGTGTCCAATTCCCTACTCACACCTCATAAATCTTTCTCCATAGGTTTTTAACCCACTTCAATGATAATTAAATTCACACCGACATGCGTGTGAGGCTCCGGCCTCTTTATGCCTCATGCACTAGCACTATTCACCAACAACCCATTTAAACAGTTAGGATATTTTATACCATTGATTTTACCCACTTAGAGTATCTTTACACTCTTTTTAAGACTCAAACCATGTACCTAAAACCCTCACTTGACTAATCATAATATCAAGAACACAATGGGAAGCCTTAGGCCTTTACACACACACCATGTAAGGGCACTATTCACATGAACAGTGAACTCAATTTCTAGGGCTCTACAGTTAGTTATCTCAAAGGAAGAAAGGACAGCATGTTTTGTGTCCAAAATCAGGAAATTAGTGGGTTTTACAGTTTTCTTCTGGACTAAAGTGCAGCTGTCAAAACTCAGTATTTTTCTCTGAAATTTTTACAGTAGGTGTCAGACTATCCTAAGTTTGGTCACCTAAAGTTTCGTCACTATGGAGTGTTATATAGTAGGGTTTCAGAGGATATATACGTGAAAAATGGAAAAATCCAGTCAAACCGGTCAAAGTGGTTGACTTGGTCAATCTCACTTTTTCCACACCAAATGGGTCATGTGCTTTTGCACATGATCTAGACCCTTTTAAGGCATATATAAATGGGGGCCAGCCCCCTTATTGCTCACGGTTTGCAGAAAGAGCCTCATAAATGTTTTAGAGAGAGAAAGTGAGGAGAGAGAAAGCAAGAGAGAGAAAGGGAAAGGGAGGTTCCATTGGGGGTTTTTTGACGTCCCCAACGCATTGGCGGCATCTGATTTTCTCTCTGGCGTCTCGTTTGGCGTGTAGAGAGAAAGGGAGAAAAAGGTAGAGAGAGAAAGTTGCATGCGCTCTACCTTGTGGTTGATCATCCTTTCGAGCGTGTTGGTGGTGTCTGTATTGGCCCTAGATGCCTCGAAGTGCGTGAAAGAGGTAAAAACCCTTCCATCGCTTTTATTTTCCCTATTATTTGCTATATTCTTTATGTGGAATGTCTGTACGTTGATGGAAAAGGGTATGAGACCCCGTGGATGTGTTATAGTGTGATGAATCTCATTCACAGAGAGTGGTGACTCTTGACTAACTTGTGAGTATATGTAGCAAGTACATAATACTGAACGGGGTCACTAGTGGATACCCTATGGAATACACTGTCAAATTGTATTAGGGTTATCCATTTGACAAATTATCCTTAGACCTGAGAGGTTAACATCTTCTCAAACATTTGTCTATATGGCTTTGATGTGCCAATCGGTAATGTCCAATACACAGAACTAACTCCGGGTACGTTGGGTCATGTACACAATGTTTGGAGAAGTGTGTAAACACTCAATAAGGAATCCACAACTCCTTAATTAGAGATAATGATATCAAGGTGATACTTGTTGAACTGAACTGTTAAATCCAGTACTGGTGCTTTTCGGTAAAATGGTCTTTATCGAAGTTGATATTTTTAATATGGAAAAGTATATATAAATATATTTGTCAGTTCTTTTCTAATGTTTCTTCAAAAGTGTTTTGGAGGTTCAATCATTGAAAAGTAATCATGAGAAAGAGTTCTATTCATAAGCTAGGGACTAAGACAGTGGAATTGTTCCAATCCTGGAAGCTTACAAGTGATATCGGAATGTGGAAGGATTTATTTGTAAATATATTGTGAGATGGTACTTACAAGCAATTCTCTAATTTCTGGAGGTTAATCACATTGTGTTAATGGACATTAATTGTGATTGGTGGAAGTCCAGTGACTTAGATAACATTCTATGATCCTAATGGAGTTTTAGGAAAGGTGTTTCCTAGTAACAATGCTTCAATAAAAAAGGTGAAGTACTTGGTCCCACAACCGGAAATAGGAGATCCCTTTAGATCCCACACACAAGGACCTTCTTAAAGTATTTAATTTAATTTATAATTAAATTAATTAATTTCTCTAAGTAATCACTATATGGTATAGTGAAGCTCTAAAAGGTGGAATCACATTAGATGTGAAAAACCAAATGAGTAGGACCCATTGGGAATTATTATAAAAGAATAATTCATGTGACCAAGAGGGTTTTGAAAACCCTTTAGGCGTGTGGAGTGGGACCCACCTAGGGTGGGACGCCCACTTCAAGGAGGAATAATAATTGTTATTATTTTAATTAGTTTCTAATAACTAATATCCTTATTAGATAAGGTTAGTTAGATAGTTACTAATTAAAGATTCCCTAATTGTTAGGGATTCCATTAGTTAGTTACTAATTCAAGATTCCTTATTGGATAAGGATAAGATTAGTTACTAATGGATAAGGTTAGTTTCTTTTAAGATTAATCCTAATTGGATTAGGAGAATAATCAATAAAGGAAACTATTGAGGAATCCTAATTGGATTAGGATAAGGTTAATGAATTATAATTGGATTACAATTCAAGCAACCAAGAGGGAACTTATATAAAGGATTGGATGCCCAGCCCTTTAAGATATATAATTCTCAGAATTTTTTTTTTCTTCTCTCCCTCTCCTCAATTTCACGCCCAGCCCTCTCCCCCTTTAAGGGTGTACGGTCACCCTTCCCCTTCTTCCTTTTGTTTGGTTTTTGATCTTGATGATCAAGAATAAGTTCTGTGAAGATCAAGATTGGATCTTGTTTGATCAAGAAAGATTCTTGGATCAAAAAAAGAAGAAAAGATAAAAGAGCATGGAATTTGGAAGGCCATTAGCTTCCATTAGAGAAAGCTTTAAAGGAAAAAGAAGGTTCGTGTGAATCGACAAGAGACTTGACACTTGTGAAGTTTTGTGAGTACTATTCTAACGTGGATTTGACTTAACAATTTCAAAATCGCAAAGGTGAATGTTATTCCTACCTTCATTGAATAAAATCACTTAGAATCTTAGTCAGATATTGGGATTCGATGTATGCCACCCAAGAACTGTGTTTCTAAAATTAAAAAGAGGCATACTTTCACCTCTTTGGCTAGGTCTGGAGTGGTGGTGTTATGTAATCCTCTGTGACTGATAGTCGGGAGTGGGTGGATTTAATATTCATAGATCCTCTTTGGCTAAGTTCGGAGTGGTGAGTTATGTTAGTCCTCTGTGACTGATAGTCGGGAGTGGGTGGATATAATATCCATAGATCCTCTTTGGCTAGGTCTGGAGTGGTGGTGTTATGTAATCCTCTGTGACTGATAGTCAGGAGTGGGTGGAATAATATCCATAGATCCTCTTTGGCGAGGTACGTGACTGATCGTCGAGAGTGAGTGAAATAATGTCAATGGATCCTCTTCTGCGAGGTACGTGACTGATCATCGGGAGTGGGTGGAGTGTTATCCATAGATCCTCTCTGGCTATTTCTGGAGTGGTGGTGTTATGTAATCCTCTGTGACTGATAGTCGGGAGTGGGTGGATTTAATATCCATAGATCCTCTTTGGCTAGGTCTGGAGTGGTGAGTTATGTTAGTCCTCTGTGACTGATAGTCGGGAGTAGGTGGATTTAATATCCATATATCCTCTTTGGCTAGGTCTGGAGTGGTGAGTTAGGTTAGTACTCTGTGACTGATAGTCGGGAGTAGGTGGATTTGATATCCATAGATCCTCTTTGGCTAGGTCTGGAGTGGTGAGTTATGTTAGTCCTCCGTGACTGATAGTCATGAGTGGGTGGTTTTGATATCCATAGATCCTCTTTGACGACTGTCAGGGAACGCGATGGGTGTACTATTTGAAAGAGATGTCGTGAGGACAAGGTTCTCACTGTGGCCGAGTCCGATAGTTGTATGATCTTGTATTGAGTCTAAAGGCTCAAGGTATGAAATGAATGGGCATGGGCCCGATCGATTGATAGCTGAGTCTTTGAACTCAGGGATAGAAGTTGTATGCGGATGAAGGCCTAGTCGATCAAATCTGTGGACTCAAGAATAGAGAGTGAGCGGTTATCTGGAATCGGTAACCTGGTGTTGTGAATATAGTTGATATTGGATGAATTTGATAATGGAAAATATTTGGAGGTTGGGAATCTCGGTTAAAGTGAAATAACTCTGGGTGACCTCAGGTCACGAGTTATCTTTAATTATTTACTATTGTAATATGGAAATTGAGCGATATTATTATGTTATTTTGATGTGTATTACTAGGTGGAAAATAGACTAGATGGATTGTTTATTTTACTGGGCTTTATAGCTCACTCCTCTCATTTGATGTTTCAGATTCTGAAGCAGGTAGCTTGATAGAGTCTGGAGAGTGTTCCGGCGTAGTTGTGTCGCCAAAAGTAAAGGCTATTGTAGCGAGTGAGGTAACGTATTTACTTATGATGGGTTATTGTGATGACCAGTTGTTATTGCTTATGTAAGTTCATAAGAAAATTTGAAAAATTCCCGTGTTTTCACGGGTAAAGTCTTCCGCATGTGTGGTTATGACGAACGAGCACGCGTCTCGAAATTTGTTTCCCTAGGCGCGGGTTCAAGGCGTCACAGTTGGTATCAGAGCTAAAAGCAATAACCATCATAACAAATCGTAATCGATGCACTGTTGGTTTGGAATCAAACGACGATTTGAAACCTTGTGTATACAATAGGAATGAACGCTAGAGGGACAGATCATCTCCAGGAGATTGTAAGAGATAGTCTAATTAGACTGGTAGAGGATTTAGGATAGCTAGGTGATATATTGTGGAAAATATTTTGATGAAATAGATTTTTGAATTTCCCTATTGCAAAATAGTAAAGCGTTGTTGTTTTCATGATAGGAAGAACGATGCCGCCCCGACGAGCACCTGAAGGAAAAGACCGAAGGTAGAGATAGTGACAACAAGAGGAAGTTTGGGGATTGCAATAAAAGTAATACTTCGGATGAAGTTAAACAGCCAAGTTGTGAGCATTGTGGTCAGTCTCATCCGACTGAAGACTGTAAGGCCGGAGTTTGCTACCAGTGTGGCAAGCCAGGTCATATCAAGAGACACTACCCATCACTTGGGCAAAATTCGAGCAATGGAGGAAACGGTCGTGTCTTCGCTATGACACAAGAAGTCCAACCTGACGATGACATCGTCGAAGGAGCACTTTAGACGTCCACGTCCTACCTTAGTAGGCGTGCTTATTATTATTATTATTATTATTTTTGTATCCGTGTGTTTTGGATTAGAGATGTACAGAAGACAAACAACTTAATGTTATGGATGCATCTTGTGATAAGTATGAAATGATTTTATGATATAAATATTTTGTTTATCTTAATTCTCGAGGACTTTGAAAACCCTGATATATTAATCGTTGACATGAGAAAACTAAAATAGGTGCCCCTCCACGGTTGAGAGATACAAGTTGATCAAATTTCGAGGATGAAATTTTGATAAGGAGGGGAGATTGTAACGACCTGGAATTTTAATATAATAAAATTATGTGTTTATGGGTCCTAAATGGAGGTTAATTAGTTAATTATTTGTTAAATTAATAAAAAGTGGATTTTGCTCGGCATTGAAGTGCACCAAGGAAATCTCAGTATCTTTTGGCAAAAATCGTACACAGTGTGTCAGTTGACTGCCGGGACACACCCCTATCGTATCAGTTCCGTCAGGTATCATTTCGCGGGACCGCGGGGCCATTATGTGTGATAAAATTGAGAAAAACGGGAAATTGCCATATTTTCAGAAATTAAGTGGGGCCCAATATCTGTTGGAGATCCTAATAGAAATACGTGCGGTTGGTACTAATGCGTGTCGGTCGACCGTGGGGACTAATGTCTGTCGTCTCGACAGTTAGTTATCTCAAACGAAGAAACGACAGCATGTTTTGTGTCCAAAATCAGGAAATTAGTAGGTTTTACAGTTTTCTTCCGGACTAAAGTGCAGCCGTCGAAACTCAGTATTTTTCCATGAAATTTTTATAGTAGGTGTCGGACTATCCTAAGTTTGGTCACCTGAAGTTTTGTCACTATGGGGTGTTATATAGTAGGGTTTCAGAGGATATATACGTGAAAAATGGAAAAATCCAATCAAACCGGTCAAAGTGGTTGACTTGGTCAAACTCACTTTTTCCACCCCAAATGGGTCATGTGCTTTTGCACATTATCTAGACCCTTTTAAGGCATATATAAATGGGGGCCAGCCCCCTTATTGCTCATGGTTTGCAGACAGAGCCTCAAAAATGTTTTAGAGAGAGAAAGTGAGGAGAGAGAAAGGAAGAGAGAGAAAGGGAAAGGGAGGTTCCCTTGGGGTTTTTTGACGTCCCCGACGCTTTGACGGCGTCTGATTTCTCTCCGGCGTCTCGTTTGGCATGTAGAGAGAGATAGAGAAAAAGGTAGAGAGAGAAAGTTGCATGCGCTCTACCTTGGGGTTGATCATCCTTCCGAGCTCGTTGGTGGTGTCCGTTTCAGCCCAAGACGCCTCGAAGTGCCTGAAAGAGGTAAAAACCCCTTCCATCTCTTTTATTTTCCCTATTATTTGCAATATTCTTTATGTGGAATGTTTGTACGTTGATGGAAAAGGGTATGAGACCCCGTGGATGTGTTATGGGAAGGTGGTTGTGCGTGGAAAATGAGTAGAGGGGTGTAGCCCTCGGTCTCGGGTCTCAAAACCCTAGATTTAGACTCACTGTATAAAAGGCGTGGATGGAAAAAGGGTCAGAAACCCCTATGTGATTTTTTGATTTTCTGTGGACCTTCGGGGAGCCCAGATCGGGTCCCGAGTAAATTGTATCGTCACCCTGAGGTGTCGAAAAGTTATTTTGCAGGTCGTATAAGGCTATAGACACATCCATTAGCCTGGAAACGTTCCCTAACGAGATGGTGTGTTACTGGATTTGGTTCACGGGTGTGAGACCCAACTGTTTCAGGTAATCAAGCAAGGCTTGGATTAACTGGGGTTACTCGGTGGTTAGAAAACCTAACCAGGGTTAAAGTGTAATCCTCCGTGATTGATAGTCGGGAGTGGGTGGAATAATATCCATAGATCCTCTTTCACGAGGTATGTGACTGATCGTCGGGAGTGGGTGGAATAATGTCCATGGATCCTCTTTGGCGAGGTACGTGACTGATCTTCGGGAGTGGGTGGAGTGTTATCCTTAGATCCTCTTTGGCTAGGTCTGGAGTGGTGGTGTTATGTAATCCTCCCTGACTGATAGTCGGGAGTGGGTGAAATAATATCCATAGATCCTCTTTGGCGAGGTACGTGACTGATCATCGGGAGTGAGTGGAATAATGTCTATGGATCCTCTTTGGCGAGGTACGTGACTGATCGTCGGAAGTGGGTGGAGTGTTATCCATAGATCCTCTTTGGCTAGGTCTGGAGTGGTGGTGTTATGTAATCTTCTGTGACTGATAATCGGGACTGAGTGGATTTAATATTCATAGATCCTCTTTAGCTAAGTCTGGAGTAGTGAGTTATGTTAGTCCTCTGTGACTGATAGTAGGAGTGGGTGGATTTAATATCCATAGATCCTCTTTGGCTAGGTCTGGAGTGGTGGTGTTATGTAATCCTCCGTGACTAATAGCCGGGAGTGGGTGGAATAATATCCATAGATCCTCTTTGGCGAGGTACGTGACTGATCGTCAGGAGTGGGTGGAATAATGTCAATGGATCTTCTTTGGTGAGGTACGTGACTGATCGTCGGGAGTAGGTGGAGTGTTATACATAGATCCTCTTTGGCTAGGTCTAGAGTGGTGGTGTTATGTAATCCTCTGTGACTGATAGTCGGGAGTGGGTGGATTTCATATCCATAGATCCTCTTTGGCTAGGTCTGCAATGGTGAGTTATGTTAGTCCTCTGTGACTGATAGTCAGGAGTGGATTGATTTAATATCCGTAGATCATCTTTGGCTAGGTCTAGAGTGGTGAGTTATGTTAGTCATCTGTGACTGATAGTCGGGAGTGGGTGGATTTAATATCCATTGATCCTCTTTGGCTAGGTCTGGAGTGGTGAGTTAGGTTAGTGCTCTGTGACTGATAGTCGGGAGTGGGTGGATTTGATATCCATAGATCCTCTTTGGCTAGGTCTAGAGTGGTGAGTTATGTTAGTCCTCCGTGACTGATAGTCGAGAGTGGGTGGATTTGATATCCATAGATCCTCTTTGACGACCGTCAGGGAAGGCGATGGGTGTACTATTTGAAAGAGATGTCGTGAGGACTTGGTTCTCACTGTGGTCGAGTCCGAAAGTTGTATGATCTTGTATTGAGTCTAAAGGCTCAAGGTATGATTTGAATGGGCATGGGCCCGATCGATTGGTAGCTGAGTCATTGAACTCAGGGATAGAAGTTGTATGCGGATGAAGGCCTAGTCGATCGAATCTGTGGACTCAAGAATAGAGAGTGAGCGGTTATCTGAAATCGGTAACCTGGTGTTGTGAATATAGTTGATATTGGATGAATTTGATAATGTAAAATATTTGGAGGTTGGGAATCTTGGTTAAAGTGAAATAACTCTGGGTGACCTCTGGTCACAATTTATCTTTAATTATTTACTATTGTAATATGGAAATTGAGCGATATTATTATGTTTTTTTGATGTGTATTAGTAGGTGGAAAATAGCCTAGATGGATTGTGGATTTTACTGGGCTTTATAGCTCACTCCTCTCATTTGATGTTTCAGATTCTGAAGCAGGTAGCTTGATAGAGTCTGGAGAGTGTTCCGGCACAGTTGTGGCGCCAAAAGTAAAGGCTATTGTAGCCAGTGAGGTAACGTATTTGCTTATGATGGGTTATTGTGATGACCAGTTGTTATTGCTTATGTAAGTTCATAAGAAAAGTTGAAAAATTCTCGCATTTTCGCGGGTAAAGTCGTCCGCATGCGTGGTTATGACGAACGAGCATGCGTCTCGGAATTTGTTTCCCTAGGCGCGGGTTCGGGGCGTCACATGTAATCGATTAGATGAGAAATCTAGCCGATTAGACCATCCATGTAATCGATTGGATAGTGAAATTTTTTAGAAAATTTTTTCTTTTAAATCACGAAATCCCCTATTTTGCCTTTTCATTTTAAAAACCTCCTGTTCCTAACCTCATTCGCACTTCCCTCCAAAACCTAGTTCTTCACCTTTCTTCATTTCCAAACTCTTAAATCGCCTCAAAATCTTCTGAAATCAACTTCAATCTACTCCAATGGTGAGAACATAGAACGCTGAAGAAGGGTCCAGCCCTAAAAGACAAAGACGCTCCAAGGAACCTGCTAAGGAAGATGAAGCTCTTGTTTCGTGTTTCAAGACCAGAAAAGTAGCCAAGAAGTATAGAGACATCATCCATTCCAGACCTATCGTATACGCTAAGGTTCTCAATTCTAATGCTCTAGTTGAGTGGGGCCTAGGTCACATCTGCTGTCGGGCCCCAAAATACCCCCTAGGAGTTAGAGATACTTTAGTTTGTGACCATCGTGTCAAACCATCCTATATGACACATAAGGCATACTTAACATCCTATCAGAGCACACAAGTTATACATATAACTAAAACACAGTGGAAGCAATTCAAAATAAAAAACTCCTATCATTAAGTTCAAGTTTGAACCAATAGAACAAAATAAACACTAAGCATGAAGTGGACAAACTCCACTCTCAATACTATCAAAAGTAAGTATCCTCTCTCTCCCTCTCTCAACAAAAGTCTAATTCGGGCCACGTATCCTGCGGTCCATAACCTTGGTAGTGGTCCATAGAGGGTTCTGGTTCATAATACTCTTCCTATATCCAGGGCTCCGAACCACAGATATCGAAAGGGACTCGTGGACCTGCCAACAGTCAAAATGTACGGTTGAGTATTGAAACACTCAGCGGGTACCAACCACTAGCCAACAATGTTACAGCAAGATCATGCGTACATTTTATAGAAATCGTAGAGCATAAAACAAATGTGAATATTTTTCAAAATCTGCCTTATGAGCTTTCGTGTAAAAACATCATCTTATGAGATCTTGCGAGAATCAATAGCTTATGAGTTCGTATGAGTTCTTATGAGCATGGAGCACTTATGAGCTCTTTTGAGATCCATAGAGCAAGTGAGATCCTTAGAGACTTATGAGATCTTAGACATTGAGATCCTTATGAGCATGAGTAACCGATCTTAGAAACCAATCCAAAGTTTGGCATAATCACTTAGGAGTTCTTGTGTGTTTCCTTAAAACAATTCTTATGAGTTTTGAAACATCCACTCCACCCTTTTTGGATATTTACATACATGTATATTTTATTGGTTCACATTTGGACCAAGTAATAGGAGTGTTTACTTTGCTTCCGCTATGTTTAGTGTATTTTGTTTCGCTATGCATTATATATCGGTTCCGCTATGTTTGTCTATGTACTCTGATAGATTTTCATGTGTGCCTTATGTATCATATTCGAGGTATGATACGGCAGTCCCGAGTCAAAGTATCCCTAACTCCTAGGGGATAGTTTGGGTCGGGATAGATTTGGTATCAAAGCTAAGGCATTAGGTCACATAGGCTAGTGTCTTTTTACTTTAGACTTGTTACCACAAGGGTTGAGTTAGGCTTGTTACCACAACATAACTGGTATCAAGCGAATCCTTAGGTTGGTCTAGGATCCTATTCTAGGTTCTAGTTTAGACTATATCCTTAGTCTAATTCCAAGAGGGTAGATGCCCAACAAAGGATTTTAGCTATGCTAGAAAACTAATTTATAATTATATGATTATGTGTATACTTCGATGTATACTATATGCGGTAATAGCATTTCATGTTTATTGAATTGCTATATGTTGTGTGAGAATTGGTATCCAAGTTAGACTCATGTTTTGCCAATTGATCTCAAGATTGATATCATGAGACGAGGCATTCGGGGTCGTGGTTACCATACTCAGAGATCCGAGGGTGAGATTCCAAGAGAGGAAGAGCCGCTTTACTTCACGAATGCTATGGATTCGATAGCAGAAACTTTGGCTTTGTTGGCAGCCAAACCTACTCCTACCCCACTGGCTACTCCTGTGCCTACACCGTGAGGCTCGAAGCTTTCCGGAGAGTACGGCCTCTGACATTTTATGGCACTCTGGACCCAATGGTGGCAGAGTCCTGGATTATGTAGTTGGAGAAGACCTTTCAGGCTCTCCGATAAACTGAGTAGCAACGGGTCGAATGGGCTTCCTTTGTGATGGAAGGTGAAGCCGAAAATTGGTTGTGAGCTGCCCAAAGGCAAAGAGATGTTGCGAAGGATGAGGAACCCTAGACATGGGCGGAGTTCCTAGAAACCTTCTGTGAGCAGTACTTTCCTAGATTCATTTGGGAACAGAAGGCGAGGGAGTTTATGCTTTTGGAGCAAGGAATGATGAGCGTAGCTGAGTATGAGACTAAGTTCACCGAGTTGTCAAGGTTTACTCCGCACTTGGTTGCTACTGAAGATCTACAGGTCAGAAAGTTTGAGATGGGTTTGAAGGCTATCATCCGAAATTGGGTGTCTATTCTCCAAGTCGAATCTTGGAGAGAGATAGTAAGAAAGGCGACGATCGCCGAGAAGAATGCGGAAGCGTTTATGAGAAGAAGGGACAGTGGCTTCGGGAAGAGCATGTCTCGGGGTCAATCGAGTGGTTCTTCACAGTCCGAGAAGAGGACTAGGACTGCACCATACCAGTTCTCTCAGCCGATGCCAGCTCAGAGGTCTCCTTTTGTGCATCAGGCACCACGTCCTACGGTATCACAGGCTATGAGGGTTATGCCTCCGGCTCCGTCCACATCACAGGCTTTCAAGGAGTGCGCTGTATGTGGTCGTCGGTACAAGACAGGGGACTGCCGAAGGCTGTCAGGTGGATGCTTCCACTGTGGTGAGGTTGGCCACGTCATTCAGGATTACCCGCGCAAGAAATCACAGACTGGGCCACAGGAAGTCCGACCTCCAGGCAGGCAGACTTCACTTTAGGGATCTTCATCTTAGGCCTCTAGATCCTTGCCGCCCACCCAGCAGCTGAAAGTATGCCTCTTTTTAATTTTTAGAAACACAGTTCTTGGGGGCCATACATCGAATCCCAAGATCTGACTAAGATTCTAATTGATTTTATTCAATGAAGGTAGGAATAACATTCAGCTTTGCGACTTTGAAATTATTAAGTCAAATCCACGTTAGAATAGTACTAGCAAAACTTCACAAGTGTCAAGTCTCCTGTTGATTAACACGAACCTTCTTTTTCCTTTAAAGCTTTCTCTAATGGAAGCTAATGGCCCTTCCAAATTTCCAGCTCTAGGAATCTTCAAATAAAGATCCAATCTTTATTGATCAAGAACCTTTCTTGATGAACAAGATGAATTCTTGCTTTTCCTCAAGATCCAATCAAGAAGACAAAAGAAGAGAGAGATGGGTGTGACCGTAGACCTCAAGGAGAGAGAGTGGAGGGCGTGAGGTTTGAGGAGAGGGGAGAAGTTTCCAAATCTCGAAATTCTGTAAAATTCAAGAATGCCCAAAGCCTTGGACGTCCATCCCTTTTATAGGCTTCATTGGTTGCTTGCAACCAAAGTTTCCTAATCCTTATCCAATAAGGATTCCTCAATTAGTTTCCTATTTGGTTTCTCCATAATTAATTAGGAATAATCAAAATAAAAACTAATCTCATCCATTAGTGTCCAACTAATCTTATCCTTATCCTAATCCAATTAGGATTCCTTGATTAGCAAGAAACTAATAGAATCCTTGTCCAACAAGGAATCTTTAATTAGTAACTAACTCTAACTAACTAACTAACCTTATCCAATAAGGATATTAGTTATTTAGAAACTAATTAAATAATAATAACAAATCTTATTATTAATACCTCCATGAAGTGGGCGTCCCACCCTAGGTGGGTCCCACTCCACACGCCCAAAGGATTTCCAAAACCCTCTTGGTCACTTGAATTATTCTTTTATAATAATTCCCAATGGGTCCTACCCATTTGGTTTTTCACATCTAATGTGATTCCACCTTTTAGAGCTTCACTATATCATATAGTGATTACTTGGAGAAATTAATTAATTTAATTATAAATTAAATTAAATACTTTAAGAAGGTCCTTGTGTGTGGGATCTAAAGGGATCTCCTATTTCCGGTTGTGGGACCAAGTACTTCACCTTTTTGATTGAAGCATTGTTACTAGGAAACACCTTTCCTAAAACTCCATTAGGATCATAGAATGTTATCTAAGTCCCTAGGCTTCCACCAATCACAATTAATGTCCATTAACGCAATGTGATTAACCTCCAGAAATTAGAGAATTGCTTGTAAGTGTAGAGCCCCGGACCTTTTCACATTTAATGCATGACACTTTCGTTTCCATTTTGCCTTTAAAGAGGAATAATTAATAAATAAAGAAGAAATTGGAAATTTTGAAACGCCAGAAATGTTCGTTTTCGAAGTACGAACCCAACGCAAGTTGAATCGTCAAAATCAGACGAACGAGTCAAAAGATATGGCCAAAATAGTCTGGACCTGCAGGCAACCGATCGCTCGGTCCATAGAGCGATCGATCGGTCCAAAACCGATCGATCGGTAGCTATCGACTGGTCAAGATTTTTGTATGGGGAAATTTTTCAGAGAGTGAAATTTTAACCGATCGCTCGGTTATGAAACCGATCGATCGGTAGGCAACCGATCGATCGGTCATTAACACCGATCGATCGGTACTCGTGTTTTTGCAGAAAATTTAGTAAGGGTGTTTTAGTCTTTTGGGTGGTTTACTCTTACCTTAAGAGTCTTGCCCAAGCCTTTAGGGCTTATTTACAATACTTAGAAGATTGAGAGCCAAGGAGAGGAGAAGAAGGCGATCCCTAACCTAGGGTTTGATTTTGGAGGAGAAATCAAAGGATTGTGAACCCACACTCACCTCAAGTCTAGTTTCTTCAAGATCTCGGCTCAAGCTCGTGTGGGGCACTCTCCTCAAGCTAGGGCAGCAACTCACGGTCGTTTTGGAAAGGGGATTTCTTCCTCACTTGATCAAGGTCGGTACTTCTTGCTACCCTCCTAGTTATAGTTCTTCTTTTCCTTTATTTTCTTTGTGTTCCTTTATACTTCCATGTATTATGAGATGGGTTGTGAATGGTGAATGGTGAATGATGAATGGAGATGAATGTGGGCGATTGGATGCCGTGTGTATTGATGTGATGGATGAACGGGGAGGGCATTGTACCCATAATAAACATACATATGTGATGTGAGTAAAACCCACCTAGAAAAGCATGTTGTAGGGTTAATAAATAATGAACACACTATGTTTGATGAGATGCCAAGGTGAATAAAATGAGGGATAAATTAAGGGAATACATGTTTAATTATTCATGAAATTGTTAGGGCATATGATAGTGTGTTTCTTGCATTTCTCAAAATGTGCGATTTATTACTTGTTCAAATCGTGATATGCTATGCTTTGTAAATTACCCAAATTGTCATATTTAATTCCAAATACAAGTATGCACACGATCTCACGAGCACGCATGCATGACATGGATTACCGACGTTTTTCAAGAATGGGATTTAGAGGTGGGACATATCCTATGATATGTTTTACCTCGCTTTTGGCAAGGACAAGTCAATCATGCATTATCATAAGAAGGGTCTCCCTTCCCTCGCAAGTACATACATATCATAAGAAGGGTTTCCCTTCCCTCGCAAGTACATCTCACAAGGACATCTCACAAGTGAAAGGACATGACATGAGCATTTAGAAAGAAGGGTCTCCCTTCCCTCACAAGTAGTTTACTCTTCCAAGTATGATACAAGCATGACATGACACGGCATGACAAGCATGAGCATTTTAGGAAGAAGGGTCTCCCTTCCCCCACAAGTAGATTACTTTTCCGAACAAACAAGCATGATACATGACATGACAAGCATGGGCATTTAGGAAGAAGGGTCTCCCTTCCCTCACAAGTAGTTTACTTTCCAAGCAAGCATGACATGGCATGACACGCATGATATGATAAGATAAGACAACATGACAAGTTTCAAGCACGGAAATGGTATTTCCAATCAAGTCAAGTGCACAAGGTTTTCAAGGGTTTTAACGGCTTTCTACGAAATACAAGCATGATTATAAATGGCTTTTACTTCCTTGTATGATATGAATTGTTTCCTTCTAACTTATAAGAATTGTTCTTGCTTTATGTATGCTATCTGTATGCTATGACTGTTGGTTAGTGCTTAGTACCCGCTGAGTATTCCATGCTCAGCCGTACTTCTTATGTCGGCAGGTGATGGCGGAGCAGCTGCTCCATTTGATATCTGTGCTCCGAGCCCTTGGGTGGAGGAGGAGTACGTCGAGGAGCCTTTGGAGGAACCTCCCGTAGAGGGTTACCATTAGGTGGTTGTAGATTCTGAGTGAATAGCTGTGGGTAAGATGAGAGATATACATTCATGTATTTTGGCGGGTCTATCCGCACGTTCTTTTGGTTACTTTTTGTATAACTTGGATTTGCGTATGTATATTCATAGAGGTTTGGTTAGACTTCCGCTGTGTTTTATAGTTATGTTTCCGCTATATTGTCCTCTATGGTATATGCTCTGTGGGTTTTGCAGGTTGGTTGTCAAGCAAGTCATGATTTGTTGTCCAAAGTTCACTCTAACTCTTAGGGTGGGTTTTGGGGCGCGACAGAAGTGGTATCAGAGCTTAGGCTTTAGGTCTCTAGGGTCACTTAGAATCTTATACCACGGCTTGCCAAGAGCATATGTTAGGAAACAAGTTAGGAAGGAAGTAAGTCGGAAGAGAGTCTTGATCCAAGTGTAAGACTAAACTTTAGTCTTAGTCTAAAATGGTTGCTTTAACCAAGTACGGTCCCAGGTACGCTAGAACGCTAAAGTATAAGTATAATGTGATGAATACTCTGATGACTTGATGTGATGTATATTAGTATTATACAACTAATACAAATTGAATTATTGTGAAACGACATTGAAATAAACTGTGGTTTCAAGTGAGACTCATGTGGTGCTATTGTTCTCAGGACTTTAGTCATGAGGCGGGGCACACAGGGTCGTGGACCACATACCAGAGCTTCCTCTTCTTCACGGGATGAGGATGAGCAGCCGGACCTCTCTCAGGTCTTAGGCTCTATTGCTGAGACACTCGCCATACTGGCGGCTCGGCAGGCTATACCATCATCGGCGGCACCTACTCCACCGCCCGCAGCTCCAGTACATCGTACCGCAGGAGTTGAGGCATTCAGGAGATTGAGGCCTCCATCCTTCCACGGGAGTGTGGACCCTCTTACTGCGGAGGCTTGGATCCTCCAGGTTGAGAAGATATTAGCGGTGCTCACTCCTACTGAGGAAGAGAAAGTGGCATGGGCAGTTTTTATGCTAGAGGGCGAAGCCCACCATTGGTGGTTATCCGCATTGAGGACGCGAGATTTAACCATACAGGGTCAACCTTGGACTTGGGAAGAGTTCAAAGATACTTTTTACAAGAAGTATTTTCCTATCAGTGCACGGGAAAAGAAAGAGAGAGAATTCATCAACCTTGAGCAAGGTTCGATGTCTGTGGCCGCTTATGAGGCCAAGTTCTCGGAGCTATCACGCTTCACGACACATATGATTGCCACCGAGGCAATGAAGGCGAGAAGATTTGAGCAAGGGCTCAAGGATGTTATTATGGAGAAGGTTTCCATTTTCAGGCCTGCTACCTACCCTGAAGTGGTAGACAAGGCCTTGTTGGTTGAGAGCAATTCAGAGACCGTGTACAAGAAGAGAGAATTGGGGAGAGGCCAATCTAGTGGTTCGATACCTTTAGAGAGGTGGGCCCGGTGTAGAGCCCCAGACTTTTTCATGCTTAATACATGACACTTTCGTTGTCATCTTGCCTTTTTAAGAGGTATGATTAATAAATGATGAAGAATTTGGAAATTTCGAAATGTTAGAATTGTTCCTCTTCGAAGTACGAACACAACGCAAGTTGAATCGTTAAAATCGGACGAACGAGTCAAAAGATATGGCCAAAACAGTCTGTACCTGTAGGAAATCGTAGCACAGACAACGTACTCTGATAACGTATACTGTGTGCATCCGTGGTACAAGCACCACGAGTGGCACTATTCACAAGCACCACGAGTGGCACTATTCACGAACCACGAGTGGCACTATTCACGGACCACGAGTGGCACTATTCACAAGCACCACGAGTGGCACTATTCACAGCACCACGAGTGGCACTATTCACAAGCACCACGAGTGGCACTATTCACGCACCACGAGTGGCACTATTCACAAGCACCACGAGTGGCACTATTCACGGACCACGAGTGACACTATTCACAAGCACCACGAGTGGCACTATTCACAAGCACCACGAGTGGCACTATTCACGGACCACGAGTGGCACTATCCACGAGTGGCACTATTCACAAGCACCACAAGTGGCACTATTCACAAGCACCACGAGTGGCACTATTCACAGACCACGAGTGGCACTATTCACAAGCACCACGAGTGGCACCATTCACAAGCACCACGAGTGGCACCATTCACAAGCACCACGAGTGGCACCATTCACAAGCACCACGAGTTTGCACTATTCACAAGCACCACGAGTTTGCACTATTCACAAACCACGAGTTGACACTATTCACAGCACTATTCACAGAAATCCCAGTAAGGGTATTTCGGTCTTTTGGTCAGTTCACTCTTACCTTAAGAGTTTAACCTGAGCCTTTAGGGCATCATTCGACACTTAGAGAGTTTGAGAGAATAGAAGAAAGAGGAGAAGGCGATTCCAACCTAGGGTTTCCATTTGGGAGAGAAATCAAAGGGTTTGAAACCCTAGATCAACCTCAAACCCGTTTTCTTCAAGATTTCGGTTCAGGCATTGTGGAGCTCGCAATTCAAGCTAGGGCAGCAACTCACAGTCATTTGGAAAGAGGGTTCCTTCCTCATTTCTTCAAGGTCGGTGCTTCTTACTACCCTCTTAGTTATAGTTCCTCTTTCCCCTTCTTTTCTTTTCATTTCTTTCATTTACACATGTGCTATGAGATGGATGAATGGTAAATGGTAAATGGTGAATGGTGAATGGTGAATGGTGATTGGAGATAGAAAAGGGCGATTGGATGCCAATGGTTGTGTGTGATGAACAAATGGGGAAGGGCATTGTTCCAATAATGAACGTAAATGTATGATTTGAGTAAAACCCATCTAGAAGCATGTTGTAGGGCAAATCCATAATGAACACACCATGTTTGATGAAATGCCAAGGTGAACACAGTGAGCTGAAAATCTGGAAATGCATGCGTAATAAATTATGAATATTGCTAGGGACTATGATAGTGTGTTTCCTGCTTTCCCATAATGCTATGAATATTGCATTACTCAATCTTTGATGCTATATGTGTTGTGAAATTACCCAAATGTCATCTTTAAATTTGAATGCAAGTATGTACACGGTTCCCACGAGCACGGCATGCATGACATGATTTATCGAGGTTTTCAGGAACATGGTTAGAGGTGGGACATATCCTACGATATGTTTTACCTCGCTTTTCACAAGAAGACAAGAACCAACATTAAATGAGGGGTCTCCCCTCACTCACAAGTGCATATCATGAAGAAGGGCCTCCCTTCCCTTGCAAGTACATACATATGATAAAGAAGGGTCTCCCTTCCCTCGCAAGTGCATTGCATAAAGAAGGGTCTCCCTTCCCTCTCAAGGCATCTCACAAGTGTATCTCACAAGTTCATGATCACAAGCAAGCATGCATGACATGACACGACATACAAGAATCAAGCAAGATAGACAAGACAAGATTTCAAGTACCAAAAGAGATTTCAAGTCAAGTCAAGTGCACGATGTTTTCAAGAGGATTTATCGACTTTCTACGAATTTTAAGCATGATTATAAACTGCTTTACTTCCTTGTATGATATGAATTGTTTCCATTTGACATATATGAATTACTCCTGATCATGTGTTGCCATTTCTATGGTATAATTGTTGGTTAGTATTTAGTACCTGCTGAGTATTCCATGCTCAGCCGTACTTCTTATGTCGGCAGGTTCTGAGGGAGCTGCTGCTCCATTTGATGTTTGTGCTCCTGGTCCATGGGTGGAAGAGGAGTATGTCGAGGAGCCTTTGGAGGAACCTCCCGTAGAGGGTTATTAGTAGGTGGTGATTAGATTCTGAGTGGTTTAGCTGTGGGTGAGATGAGAGTCAGATTTATGTATTTTGGCGGGCATGTCCGCACTTTCTTTGGATTCTTTTTGTATAAACTTGGATTGATTATGTATATACATAGAGGTTTGGTAGACTTCCTCTATACCATGTTAGAGCATGTTTCCGCTGTTTTGTCCTCTATCGTATATGCTCTGTGGGTTTTGCAGGTTAGTTGTCAAGCAAGTCATGATTAGTCGTCCAAAGTTCACTCTAACTCCTAGGGTGGGTTTCGGGTCGCTACAGAAGTGGTATCAGAGCTTAGGCTTTAGGTCTCTATGGTCACTTAGAATCTTATACCACGGCTTGACAAGAGCATATGTTGGGAAACAAGTTAGGAAGGAAGTAAGTCGGAAGAGAGTCTTGATCCAACTGTAAGACTAAAACCTTAGTCTTAGTCGAAAATGGTTGCTTTAACCAAGTACGGGTCTTAAGTACGCTAGAACACTAAAGTATAAGTATAATGTGATGAATACTCTGATGACTTGATGTGATGTGTATTAGTATTATATAACTAATACAAATTGAATTATTGTGAAATGGCATTGAAATAAACTGTGGTTTCAAGTTAGACTCATGTGGTGCTATTGTTCTCAGGACATTAGTCATGAGACGGAACACACGGGGTCGTGGACCACATACCAGAGCTTCCTCTTCTTCACGGGATGAGGATGAGCAGCCGGACCTCTCTCAGGTCTTAGGCTCTATTGCTGAGACACTCGCCATACTGGCGGCTCGGCAAGCTATACCATCATCGGCGGCACCTACTCCACCGCCCGCAGCTCCAGTACATCGTACCGCTGGAGTTGAGGCATTCAGGAGATTGAGGCCTCCACCCTTCCATGGGAGTGTGGACCCTCTTGCTGCGGAGGCATGGATCCTCCAGATGGAGAAGATCTTTACGGTCCTCTCACCTACAGAGGAGGAGAGAGTAGCATGGGCAGCTTTCATGCTAGAGGGTGAAGCCCACCATTGGTGGTTGTCCGCATTGAGGACGAGAGACTCGACCATGCAGGGTCTACCTTGGACTTGGGAGGAGTTCAAAGATACTTTTTACAATAAGTATTTTCCGATTGGAGCACGGGAAAGGAAAGAGAGGGAATTCATCAACCTTGAGCAAGGTTCGATGTCTGTGGCCGCTTATGAGGCCAAGTTCTCGGAGCTATCACGCTTCGCGACTCACATGGTTGCCACCGAGGCAATGAAGGCAAGAAGGTTTGAGCAAGGGCTCAAGGATGTTATCATGGAGAAGGTTTCAGTCTTCAGACATGCTACCTACTCTGAGGTAGTAGACAAGGCCTTATTGGTCGAGGCCAATTCAGAGACAGTGTCCAAGAAGAGGGAGTTGGCGAGAGGCCAAGCTAGTAGTTCAGCACCTCTAGAGAGGCGGACTCGTACCGGTCCTTATCAGTATGCGTGGCCAGCACCACCGATGAGGCCATCTTATGCGCCTCCAGCTCCCCGGCAGTATGTGCCTCAGGCACCGAGACCTCAGGCTCTTCCAGCCCCACGGCCTGTTGCACCTCAGACGATGAGGTATGCTCCGCTTCCGGCCCCTCCGACTTATACACACGAGGTCTGCACTTCATGCAGCAAAAGGCATCCGGCAGGAGATTGTCGAAGAGTATCTGGTGGATGTTATCATTGCGGTCGCCAGGGCCACATGATCAGGGATTGCCCTAGCCGGCATTTACCAGGCCAGTCTCAGGGTAGTAGGCCCCCAGCACGCCCAGCAGGATCATACTAGGCGTCATCTCAGACTACCCGGTCTACACCACAGTCTCGCCAGGCGAACCAGGGGCGAGTTTTTGCCTTGACAGAGGGTGATGCACTTGCATCTGACGATGTGGTGCAAGGTACGCATTTGGAGTTATTTTCTTTATTCGTGATGGTTATGTTATGTTTTATTCCATGTGTAAGTACTTGGTATGCTATATATGTATATACCTATGTGTATACACTGTTGATGCTTGAATTGACGTAACTAGCTAAAATTTCAGGAGCCCTACTAGTCAATGAGTGCTTGGCTCGAGTGTTGATTGATACCGAGTCTACTCATTCATTTGTCTCGCCGAGTTTTTCAGAAGGCTTTTCTGTAGAGCCAAGTCAGCTAGAACTGGAGTTAGCCATTTCGACTCCTCTCGGCAAAACAGTATTGGCAGATAAAGTGTATGGAGATAGTGTGGTCCAAGTTGGGAGCCACGAGTTGGCGGTTGATCTCATCGTACTTGGATTCCAAGACTTTGATGTTATATTGGGAATGGATTGGTTAGCAGCACATCATGGGCATGTAGCTTGCTTTGAGAAAATGGTACTCTTCAAGCCGGTAGAAGGAAAACCATTTCACTTTCGAGGGTTGAGAAGTAGAGACATTGCCCGCTTTGCGGCGTTGAGCTTAGCTAACCCTGAAGCAAAGGACTCATCGACTATTCCGGTTGTGAGTGAATTCCTGGATGTATTTCCAGAAGAGTTGCCAGGATTGCCTCTTGATAGGGAGATTGAGTTTGCGATCGAGCTTGCACCAGGCACAGCTCCTGTTTTCAGAGCTCCATATAGAATGGCCCCTATTGAACTCAAGGAGTTGAAGACTCAGTTGGAGGAATTACTAGGCCTTGGTTTCATTCGACCAAGTGTCTCACCGTGGGGTGCCCCGGTGTTGTTTGTTAAGAAGAAAGATGGCTCGATGCGGATGTGCGTCGATTATCGGCAATTGAACAAAGTCACTATAAAGAATAGGTATCCTTTGCCTAGGATTGACGACTTGTTCGATCAGTTGAAGGGAGCGAGATTTTTCTCAAAGATAGACCTTCGATCGGGTTATCACCAGTTGAAGATTAAGGCGGAAGATGTTCCCAAAACTGCATTCAGGACTCGGTATGGACACTACGAGTTCTTGGTGATGCCTTTTGGACTCACGAACGCGCCGGCAGCCTTTATGGATTTGATGAACAGGGTATTCCGGTCACACCTTGATAGGTGCGTGATTGTATTTGTGGATGACATCTTGGTCTATTCCCAGACACGGGAAGATCACACACGCGACCTATGCCTTGCTTTGGAAATGCTAAGAGAACACAAGCTATACGCCAAACTTAGCAAGTGTGAGTTTGGGTTGGAAGAGGTGGCATTCCTAGGCCACGTGGTTTCTGCAGAAGTTATCTCGGTGGATCCGAAGAAGATCGAAGCAGTTATGAGTTGGGCGAGGCCCAAGAGTGTTACTGAGATACGTAGTTTCCTTGGATTGGCAGGCTACTATAGGAGATTCGTAGAGGGTTTCTCTAGCCTTGCAGCACCACTCACTTACCTGACAAGGAAGAACGCCAAGTTTGTATGGAGTGATAAGTGCGAGATCAGTTTCACGGAACTGAAGAAGAGGCTTACTACAGCCCCTGTCCTTACTGTGCCATCTGGACCTTATGGGTATGAGGTGTATAGTGATGTCTCACACGTTGGACTTGGGTGTGTACTCATGCAGCATAAGAAAGTCATTGCCAATGCATCAAGGCAATTGAAGGAGTATGAGAAGAATTATCCCATGCACGACTTGGAGCTTGCGGCGGTCGTGTTTGCACTTAAGATTTGGCGTCATTACCTTTATGGGGTGGAGTTCTATGTGTTCACTGATCACAAGAGTCTCAAGTATCTCTTTTCCCAAAAGGAGCTAAATCTAAGGCAACGGCGTTGGATGGAATTTCTGAAGGACTATGATTGTACCATTCAATACCACCCGGGCAAAGCAAATGTAGTGGCTGATGCTTTGAGTAGAAAACCTCAAGGGTTGTTAGCACACATGTTAGTTCAAGAATGGAAGCTACTAGAAGATTTGGCAAATCTAGACATCAGTGTGAATAACTCTGTCCGTGGTCCTATCTTGGCAAATGTTACGGTTCGGCCGTACATTATAGATTTGATCCAAGAATATCAAGCCATGGATGCGGAATTGTTGGCTTATCGGGACAAGGAAGTTGCTAAGGGTAGTGAGGACTTCTCTCTCACTAGTCGGGGTGCTATCACATTCAAAGGAAGGTTGTGTGTTCCGGCCAACGCAGATCTTCGACGAGAGATCATGGATGAGGCACATCGTTCGAAGTACACAGTGCATCTAGGGGGCACAAAGATGTACCGGAACCTCAAGAGTCACTTTTGGTGGCGGAATATGAAGAGGGAGGTTGCGGAATATGTAGCACGATGCTTGGTGTGTCAACAGGTAAAAGCAGAACACATGCGGCCCGCCGGTCTATTGCTTTCTCTTCCTATTCCCGAGTGGAAATGGGAGAACATATCCATGGATTTCATAGTTGGCTTGCCAAAGAAGGCAAGGGGCTCAGATGCGATATGGGTAGTAGTGAATCGTTTGACAAAGTCCGCTCATTTCTTACCCTACCGTACTACCTTCAACTCTAGTCAGTTGGCTGCACTATACATCAAGGAAGTAGTTAGACTACATGGGGTGCCAGTCAGTATTGTATCAGATCGGGATCCAAGATTCACGTCAAGATTTTGGAAAAGTTTCCAAGAGGCTATGGGTTCCCAGCTTGATTTCAGCACCGCCTTTCATCCACAAACGGATGGACAAACCGAGAGAGTGAACCAAGTCATTGAAGACATGCTTCGAGCTTGTATGTTTGATTTCAGAGGCAGTTGGGAAGAGCACTTGCCTTTGGTTGAATTTGCCTACAATAACAGCTATCAGGCAAGTATCCAAATGGCACCATTTGAGGCCTTGTATGGGCGAAGTTGTAGGTCTCCTCTCTATTGGGATGAGGTAGGAGAAAGGAAAATACTTGGTCCGGAGTTGATTGAGCAAACTGCAAACACAGTTAAGATCATCCGGGATCGATTGAAAGCCGCTCAAGATCGCCAGAAAAGTTATGCGGACACACGCCGTAGGGACTTAGAATTTCAAGTAGGGGATCAAGTTTTTGTGAAAGTATCTCCTAGCAAAGGGATCATGAGATTTGGGAAGCGAGGCAAGCTCAGTCCTCGGTATGTTGGGACTTTTGAGATTATCACTCGGGTTGGTGAAGTTGCTTATCGAGTAGCTCTTCCACCTCATATGGCAGCAGTTCATAACGTCTTCCATGTGTCCATGCTTCGGAAGTATCTTGCGGATCCTTCGCATGTCATAGACTTGGAACAGTTGGAGATTCGAGAGGACCTCACCTTGATTGAAAAGTCAATCTAGATTTTAGATCGAAGGAATCAGGTGCTTCGTAACAAGACAATCCCTTTGGTTCTTGTGCAATGGCAACACCATGCTCGGGAAGAAGTTACATGGGAGCGTGAAGCCGAAGTCAAAGCAAAGTACCCAGAATTACTTGAATGAGTTTCTGTGTAAAGTCTGTATATGACTTGTAATGTTCTTTTTGATTTGTAATGCAAGTAGTGTCTAAATTTCGAGGACGAAATTTTGTAAGGGGGGGAGGATGTAGAGCCCCAGACTTTTTCATGCTTAATACATGACACTTTTGTTGTCATCTTGCCTTTTTAAGAGGTATGATTAATAAATGAGGAAGAATTTAGAAATTTTGAAATGTCAGAATTGTTCCTCTTCGAAGTACGAACACAACGCAAGTTGAATCGTTAAAATCGGACAAACGAGTCAAAAGATATGGCCAAAACAGTCTGTACCTGTAGGAAATCGTAGCACAGACAACGTACTCTGATAACGTATACTGTGTGCATCCATGGTACAAGCACCACGAGTGGCACTATTCACAAGCACCACGAGTGGCACTATTCACGAACCACGAGTGGCACTATTCACGGACCACGAGTGGCACTATTCACAAGCACCACGAGTGGCACTATTCACAGCACCACGAGTGGCACTATTCACAAGCACCACGAGTGGCACTATTCACAAGCACCACGAGTGGCACTATTCACGGACCACGAGTGGCACTATCCACAAGCACCACGAGTGGCACTATTCACGGACCACGAGTGGCACTATTCACAAGCACCACGAGTGGCACCATTCACAAGCACCACGAGTGGCACTATTCACAAGCACCACGAGTTTGCACTATTCACAAGCACCACGAATGGCACTATTCACAAGCACCACGAGTGGCACTATTCACGGACCACGAGTGGCACTATCCACAAGCACCACGAGTGGCACTATTCACAAGCACCACGAGTGGCACTATTCACGGACCACGAGTGGCACTATTCACAAGCACCACGAGTGGCACCATTCACAAGCACCACGAGTGGCACTATTCACAAGCACCACGAGTGGCACTATTCACAAGCACCACGAGTTTGCACTATTCACAAGCACCACGAGTGGCACTATTCACAAGCACCACGAGTGGCACTATTCACAGACCACGAGTTGACTCTATTCACAGCACCACGAGTCGGCACTATTCACAGCACTATTCACAGAAATCCCAGTAAGGGTATTTCGGTCTTTTGGTCAGTTCACTCTTACCTTAAGAGTTTAACCTGAGCCTTTAGGGCATCATTCGACACTTAGAGAGTTTGAGAGAATAGAAGAAAGAGGAGAAGGCGATTCCAACCTAGGGTTTCCATTTGGGAGAGAAATCAAAGGGTTTGAAACCCTAGATCAACCTCAAACCCGTTTTCTTCAAGATTTCGGTTCAGGCATTGTGGAGCTCGCAATTCAAGCTAGGGCAGCAACTCACAGTCATTTAGAAAGACGGTTCATTCCTCATTTCTTCAAGGTCGGTGCTTCTTACTACCCTCCTAGTTATAGTTCCTCTTTCCCCTTCTTTTCTTTTCATTTCTTTCATTTACACATGTGCTATGAGATGGATGAATGGTAAATGGTAAATGGTGAATGGTGAATGGTGAATGGTGATTGGAGATAGAAAGGGGCGATTGGATGCCAATGGTTGTGTGTGATGAACAAATGGGGAAGGGCATTGTTGCAATAATGAACGTACATGTATGATTTGAGTAAAACCCATCTAGAAAAGCATGTTGTAGGGCAAATCCATAATGAACACACCATGTTTGATGAAATGCCAAGGTGAACACAGTGAGCTGAAAATCTGGAAATGCATGCCTAATAAATTATGAATATTGCTAGGGACTATGATAGTGTGTTTCCTACTTTCCCATAATGCTATGAATATTGCATTACTCAATCTTTGATGCTATATGTGTTGTGAAATTACCCAAATGTCATCTTTAAATTTGAATGCAAGTATGTACACGGCTCCCACGAGCACGGCATGCATGACATGATTTATCGAGGTTTTCAGGAACATGGTTAGAGGTGGGACATATCCTACGATATGTTTTACCTCGCTTTTCACAAGAAGACAAGAACCAACATTACATGAGGGGTCTCCCCTCACTCACAAGTGCATATCATGAAGAAGGGCCTCCCTTCCCTTGCAAGTACATACATATGATAAAGAAGGGTCTCCCTTCCCTCGCAAGTGCATTGCATAAAGAAGGGTCTCCCTTCCCTCTCAAGGCATCTCACAAGTGTATCTCACAAGTTACATGATCACAAGCAAGCATGCATGACATGACACGACATACAAGAATCAAGCAAGATAGACAAGACAAGATTTCAAGTACCAAAAGAGATTTCAAGTCAAGTCAAGTGCACGATGTTTTCAAGAGGATTTATCGGCTTTCTACGAATTTCAAGCATGATTATAAACTGCTTTACTTCCTTGTATGATATGAATTGTTTCCATTTGACATATATGAATTACTCCTGATCATGTGTTGCCATTTCTATGCTATAATTGTTGGTTAGTATTTAGTACCCGCTGAGTATTCCATGCTCAGCCGTACTTCTTATGTCGGCAGGTTCTGAGGGAGCTGCTGCTCCATTTGATGTTTGTGCTCCTGGTCCATGGGTGGAAGAGGAGTATGTCGAGGAGCCTTTGGAGGAACCTCCCGTAGAGGGTTATTAGTAGGTGGTGATTAGATTCTGAGTGGTTTAGCTGTGGGTGAGATGAGAGTCAGATTTATGTATTTTGGCGGGCATGTCCGCACTTTCTTTGGATTCCTTTTGTATAAACTTGGATTGATTATGTATATACATAGAGGTTTGGTAGACTTCCGCTATACCATGTTAGAGCATGTTTCCGCTGTTTTGTCCTCTATCGTATATGCTCTGTGGGTTTTGCAGGTTAGTTGTCAAGCAAGTCATGATTAGTCGTCCAAAGTTCACTCTAACTCCTAGGGTGGGTTTCGGGTCGCTACACCCGGACTAGTCCTTATCAGTATACATGGCCAGCACCACAGATGAGGCCGACTTATGCTCCTCCAACCCCACGGCAGTACGTGCCACAGGCACCTCGACCTCAGGCTCTTCCGGCCCCTCGGCCAGTTACACCTCAGGCAGCGAGGTATACACCACCTTCGGCCCCTCCGGCCTACACATATGAGGTCTGCACTTCATGCGGCAAAAGGCATCCGGTAGGAGATTGCCGAAGAGCATTTGGTGGATGTTATCATTGCGGTCGCCAGGGCCACATGATCAGGGATTGCCCTAGCCGGCATTTACCAGGCCAGTCGCAGGGGATTAGTCCACCAGCACGCCCAGCAGGATCATACCAGGCGTCATCTCAGACTACCCGGTCTACACCTTAGTCTCGCCAGGCAAACCAGGGGCGAGTTTTTGCCTTGACAGAGGGTGATGCACTTGCATCTGACGATGTAGTGCAAGGTACGCAGTTGTAGCTTATTTAATTATCCGTAAATTAAACTGTTAAGTATTTATTGATTGTGTACATACTTGGCATGTTATATATGTATATATACCTACATGTATACACTGTTGATGCATGGATTAACTCCGCTAGTTAAAATTTCAGGAACCCTACTAGTCAATGAGTATTTGGCTCGAGTGTTGATTGATACCGGGTCTACTCATTCATTTGTCTCGCCGAGTTTTTCAGAAGGCTTTTCTGTAGAGCCAAGTCAGCTAGAACTGGAGTTAGCCATTTCGAATCCCCTCGGCAAAACAGTATTGGCAGATAAAGTGTACAGAAATAGTGTGGTCCAAGTTGGAAGCCACGAGTTGGCGGTTGATCTGATCGTCCTTGGATTCCAAGACTTTGATGTTATATTGGGAATGGATTGGTTAGCAGCGCATCATGGGCATGTAGCTTGCTTTGAGAAGATGGTACTCTTCAAGCCGGTAGAAGGAAAACCATTTCACTTTCGAGGGTCGAGAAGTAGAGACATTGCCCGCTTTACGGCGTTAAGCTTAGCTAATCCTGAGGCAAACGACTCATCGGCTATTGCAGTTGTGAGTGAGTTCTTAGATGTGTTCCCGGAAGAACTTCCCGGATTACATCCTGATAGAGAGATCGAATTCGCTATAGAGCTTACTCCGGGTACCACTCCTATATTCAGGGCTCCGTATAGAATGGCTCCGATTGAACTCAAGGAGTTAAAGACTCAGTTGGAGGAATTACAAGGCCTTGGTTTCATTCGACCAAGTGTCTCACCGTGGAGTGCCCTGGTGTTGTTTGTTAAGAAGAAAGATGGTTCGATGCGGATGTGCGTCGATTACCGGCTATTGAACAAGGTCACTATAAAGAATAGGTATCCATTGCCTAGAATTGATGATTTGTTCGATCAGTTGAAGGGAGCGAGATTTTTCTCAAAGATAGATCTTCGATCGGGTTATCACCAGTTGAAGATTAAGGTGGAAGATGTTCCCATAACTGCTTTCAGGACTCGATATGGGCACTATGAGTTCTTGGTGAAGCCTTTTGGTCTCACGAACGCGTCGGTAGCCTTTATGGATTTGATGAACCGGGTGTTCCGACCATACCTAGATCGGTGCGTGATTGTATTTGTTGATGACATTTTGGTCTATTCCCAGACACGGGAAGATCACGTACGCGACCTTCGCCTTGCATTGGAAATGTTAAGAGAGCACAAGCTATACACCAAAATTAGCAGGTGTGAGTTTTGGTTGGAAAAGGTAGCATTCCTAGGCCACGTTGTTTCCGCGGAAGGCATGTCCGTTGATCCGAAGAAGATAGAAGCTGTTATGAGTTGGGCGAGGCCCAAGAGTGTTACTGAGATACGCAGCTTTCTTGGGCTGGCAGGCTACTACAGGAGATTCGTAGAGGGTTTCTCTAGTCTTGCAGCACCGCTTACTCACCTGACAAGGAAGAATACGAAGTTTGTTTGGAGCGACAAGTGCGAGATCAGTTTCACGGAACTGAAGAAGAGGCTTACTATAGCTCCTGTCCTTACAGTGCCATCCGGACCTCTTGGGTATGAGGTGTACAGTGATGCCTCACACGTTGGACTTGGATGTGTGCTTATGCAACACAAGAAGGTCATTGCCTATGCATCAAGGCAATTGAAGGAGCATGAGAAGAATTATCCCACGCACGACTTGGAGCTTACGGCGGTCGTGTTTGCACTTAAGATTTGGCGTCATTACCTTTATGGGGTGGAGTTCTATGTGTTTACCGATCACAAGAGTCTCAAGTATCTCTTTTCCCAAAAGGAGCTGAATCTAAGGCAACGGCGTTGGATGGAATTTTTGAAGGACTATGGTTGTACCATTCAATACCACCCGGGTAAAGCAAATGTAGTGGCGGATGCTTTGAGTAGAAGACCTCAGGGGTTGTTAGCACACATGTTGGTTCAAGAATGGAAGCTACTTGAAGATTTGGCAAATCTGGACATCAATGTGAATGACTCTGTCCGTAGTCCTATCTTGGCAAATGTTACGGTTCGGCCGTACATTATAGATTTGATCCAAGAATATCAAGCCATGGATGCGGAATTGTTGGCTTTCCGGGACAAGGAAGTTGCCAAGGGCAGTGAAGACTTTTCTCTCACTAGCCGAGGTGCTATAATGTTCAAAGGAAGGCTGTGTGTTCCGGCCAATGCAGATCTTCGACGAGAGATCATGGACGAAGCACATCGTCCGAAGTACACAGTGCATCCTGGGGGTACAAAGATGTACCGGAACCTCAAGAGTCACTTTTGGTGGCGGAATATGAAGAGGGATGTTGCGGAGTATGTAGCACGATGCTTAGTGTGCCAACAGGTGAAGGCAGAGCACATGCGGCCGGCAGGTCTATTACAGTCCCTTCCGATTCCCGAGTGGAAATGGGAGAACATATCCATGGATTTCATAGTTGGCTTGCCAAAGACGGCAAGGGGCTCAGATGCGATATGGGTAGTAGTGGATCGTTTGACGAAGTCCGCTCACTTCTTGCCTTACCGAACTACTTTCAACTCTAGTCAGTTAGCCGCTTTGTACATCAAGGAAGTGGTGAGGTTGCACGGAGTGCCCGTTAGTATTGTGTCAGATCGGGATCCAAGATTCACATCGCGATTCTGGAAAAGCTTCCAGGAGGCTATGGGTTCCCGACTCGATTTCAGCACCGCTTTTCATCCACCGACGGATGGACAAACCGAGAGAGTGAACCAAGTCATTGAAGACATGCTTCGGGCTTGTATGATGGATTTCAGAGGCAGTTGGGAAGAGCATTTGCCTTTGGTTGAATTCGCCTACAATAACAGCTGTCAGGCAAGTATCCAAATGGCACCATTTGAGGCCTTGTATAGGCGAAGTTGTAGGTCTCCTCTCTATTGGAATGAGGTAGGAGAAAGGAAATTACTTGGTCCAGAATTGATTGAGCAAACTGCAAACACAGTTAAGATCATTCGGGATCGATTAAAAGCCGCTCAAGATCGCCAGAAAAGTTATGCGGACACGTGCCGTAGGGACTTGGAATTTCAAGTAGGGGATCAAGTCTTTGTGAAAGTATCTCCTAGCAAAGGGATCATGAGATTTGGCAAGCGAGGCAAGCTCAGTCCTCGGTATGTTGGGCCTTTTGAGATTATCACGCGAGTTGGTGAGGTTGCTTACAGGGTAGCTCTCCCACCTCACATGACCGCAGTTCACAACGTCTTCCATGTATCTATGCTTCGGAAGTACATTGCGGATCCTTCGCATGTCATAGACTTGGAACCGTTGGAGATTCGAGAGGACCTCGACTTGATTGAAAAGCCGGTTCAGATTTTGGATCGAAGAGATCAGGTACTTCGCAACAAAACAATCCCTTTGGTTCCTGTGCAATGGCAACACCATGCTCGGGAAGAAGCTACATGGGAGCGTGAAGCCGAAGTCAAAGCGAAGTACCCAGAATTATTTGAATGAGTTTTTGTATAAGTTTGTATATGACTTGTAATTTTCTTTTTGATTTGTAATGCAAGTAGCGTCTAAATTTCGAGGACGAAATTTTTGTAAGGGGGGGAGGATGTAGAGCCCCGAACCTTTTCACATTTAATGCATGACACTTTCGTTTCCATTTTGCCTTTAAAGAGGAATAATTAATAAATAAAGAAGAAATTGGAAATTTCGAAACACCAGAAATGTTCGTTTTCGAAGTACGAACCCAACGCAAGTTGAATCGTCAAAATCGGACGAACGAGTCAAAAGATATGGCCAAAACAGTCTGGACCTGCAGGCAACCGATCGCTCGGTCCATAGAGCGATCGATCGGTAGCTATCGACTGGTCAAGATTTTTTTATGGGGAAATTTTCCAGAGAGTGAAATTTTAACTGATCGCTCGGTTATGAAACCGATCGATCGGTCATTAACACCGATCGCTCGGTACTCGTGTTTTTGCAGAAAATTTAGTAAGGGTGTTTTAGTCTTTTGGGCGGTTTACTCTTACCTTAAGAGTCTTGCCCGAGCCTTTAGGGCTTATTTACAATACTTAGAAGATTGAGAGCCAAGGAGAGGAGAAGAAGGCGATCCCTAACCTAGGGTTTGATTTTGGAGGAGAAATCAAAGGGTTGTGAACCCACACTCACCTCAAGTCTAGTTTCTTCAAGATCTCGGCTCAAGCTCGTGTGGGGCACTCTCCTCAAGCTAGGGCAGCAACTCACAGTCGTTTTGGAAAGGGGATTTCTTCCTCACTTGATCAAGGTCGGTACTTCTTGCTACCCTCCTAGTTATAGTTCTTCTTTTCCTTTATTTTCTTTGTGTTCCTTTATACTTCCATGTATTATGAGATGGGTTGTCAATGGTGAATGGTGAATGGTGAATGATGAATGGAGATGAATGTGGGCGATTGGATGCTGTGTGTATTGATGTGATGGATGAACGGGGAGGGCATTGTACCCATAATAAACATACATATGTGATGTGAGTAAAACCCACCTAGAAAAGTATGTTGTAGGGTTAATAAATAATGAACACACTATGTTTGATGAGATGCCAAGGTGAATAAAATGAGGGATAAATTAAGGGAATACATGTTTAATTATTCATGAAATTGTTAGGGCATATGATAGTGTGTTTCTTGCATTTCTCAAAATGTGCGATTTATTACTTGTTCAAATCGTGATATGCTATGCTTTGTAAATTACCCAAATTGTCATATTTAATTCCAAATACAAGTATGCACACGATCTCACGAGCACGCATGCATGACATGGATTACCGACGTTTTTCAAGAATGGGATTTAGAGGTGGGACATATCCTACGATATGTTTTACCTCGCTTTTGGCAAGGACAAGTCAATCATGCATTATCATAAGAAGGGTCTCCCTTCCCTCGCAAGTACATACATATCATAAGAAGGGTTTCCCTTCCCTCGCAAGTACATCTCACAAGGACATCTCACAAGTGAAAGGACATGACATGAGCATTTAGAAAGAAGGGTCTCCCTTCCTTCACAAGTAGTTTACTCTTCCAAGCATGATACAAGCATGACATGACACGGCATGACAAGCATGAGCATTTTAGGAAGAAGGGTCTCCCTTCCCTCACAAGTAGATTACTTTTCCGAACAAGCAAGCATGATACATGACATGACAAGCATGGGCATTTAGGAAGAAGGGTCTCCCTTCCCTCACAAGTAGTTTACTTTCCAAGCAAGCATGACATGGCATGACACGCATGATATGATAAGATAAGACAACATGACAAGTTTCAAGCACGGAAATGGTATTTCCAATCAAGTCAAGTGCACAAGGTTTTCAAGGGTTTTAACGGCTTTCTACGAAATACAAGCATGATTATAAATGGCTTTTACTTCCTTGTATGATATGAATTGTTTCCTTCTAACTTATAAGAATTGTTCCTACTTTATGTATGCTATCTGTATGCTATGACTGTTGGTTAGTGCTTAGTACCCGCTGAGTATTCCATGCTCAGCTGTACTTCTTATGTCGGCAGGTGATGGCGGAGCAGCTGCTCCATTTGATATCTGTGCTCCGAGCCCTTGGGTGGAGGAGGAGTACGTCGAGGAGCCTTTGGAGGAACCTCCCGTAGAGGGTTACCATTAGGTGGTTGTAGATTCTGAGTGAATAGCTGTGGCTGAGATGAGAGATATACATTCATGTATTTTGGCGGGTCTGTCCGCACTTTCTTTTGGTTACTTTTTGTATAACTTGGATTTGCGTATGTATATTCATAGAGGTTTGGTTAGACTTCCGCTGTGTTTTATAGTTATGTTTCCGCTATATTGTCCTCTATGGTATATGCTTTGTGGGTTTTGCAGGTTGGTTGTCAAGCAAGTCATGATTTGTTGTCCAAAGTTCACTCTAACTCCTAGGGTGGGTTTTGGGGCGCGACAGTAAGTACCATCTCACAATATATTTACAAATAAATCCTTCCTCATTCCGATATCACTTGTAAGCTTCTGGGATTGGAACAATTCCACTGTCTTAGTCCCTAGCTTATGAATAGAACTCTTTCTCATGATTACTTTTTATTGAACTGAACCTCCGAAACACTTTGGAAGAAACATTAGAAAAGAACTGACATATATATATATATATACTTTTCCATATTAAAAATATCAACTTCGATAAAGACCATTTTACCGAAAAACACCAGTACAGGATTTAACAGTTCAGTTCAACAAGTATCACCTTGATATCATTATCTCCAATTAAGGAGTTGTGGATTCCTTATTGAGTGTTTACACACTTCTCCAAATATAGTGTACATGACCCAACGTACCCGGAGTTAGTCCTGTGTATTGGACATTGCCGATTGGCATATCAATGCCATATAGACAAATGTCTGAGAAGATGTTAACCTCTAAGGTCTAAGGACAATTTTTAAAATGGATAATCCTAATACAATCTGACAGCGTATTCCATAGGATATCCACCAGTGACTCTGTTCAGTATTATGCACTTGCTACATATACTCACATGTTAGTCAAGAGTCCCCACTCTCTGTGAATGAGATTCATCACACTATCTCATAGAACTACACATGTGCAAGCCATGATGAAGTACGGCGCCCAAGCAGTACTCTAGAGGCATCGAACAATATTAGGTTTACAAGGAACTGGAAAATCATATCTCCTCGCAACCTTTGCATGATTTTCCTACAATGTTACCTATGGAATTTTATGTCTTCATCATATGAGACAATAATTAATATAAATACCTTTTATAGTTGGTTGTGTGAATATGATGCTTGTCTAATCAACATAGAAAAGTCTTTTATTGGCTTTCGAGGGCATATATGTCTAACAATCTCCCACTTGCACTCTAAGCCAATTAGATGTAATACCCATCTTCTCAGTGATGTTTCTCACACACCAATTGTGACATAACTTAATATGTATGGGTCTGTCATGTCTGCTTTACCACAACTATTGTAGTGATGCAATAACACTTGCAACTCTTGCAAATTTATTAGCAATAACCATAGTCTTAAAAGACTAAACAAAAACGATACTGTCCAACAGTCATTTTCTGAAGTTAACTTGCTTGTGCTTTACCATTGTACAATGCTTCGGACTAATTTGATCAATATCTTATCACATCAACATGTGATGAATATCCAGTCTAGTACAAGTATACTTTCTCAATATATCACATATCTAAGAGAAACTGATTCCATTCCATAAAGGTAGAAACTCTTTTCTTGGAATCTTACTTGCACAAAAACATGATTGTTATTGGGAGAATAACAATATCATTTTTCTTTTGTCTCTAAACCATTTAGGACTAAGAAAACATGATGTCAAAGTTTTTGTCCTTCATTGTAAAATTGCTTGATCAAATCTAAGAGAAGAATAATATTCGTACTTCATTCATAATGAAAAGAATATTATCTTTGCATAGAGCCAGGAAAGTAATTATGCTCCCACTAACCAATTTGTACACAAAGGATACTTTCATTCTTAGATAAAAATCAAACAGTTTGATTACTTCATCAGAATAAAAGTTAGTCCAACTATAGATTCTGGGACCTGTGGATTCTAGTGGACTATTCAGGTATAGTGAGAGTAGAGGGTTGATCTTTATCAATTCTCATAATTATCGGTCTATTGGGCTTCCGCTTCTAGAATAATTCTAGATTCAGTTTCTCTACTAGGAAACTTATATTCCTGTTTACAAATATCTTTTGTTATCCAGGAATAGAGACTAAATGTCTCTAATGCGAATCCCTAGCTCATCTTCTATCAAATCATATCCAATAAAATTCGATTTAACAACACCATCATGCTATGGTTTGTTCTGTGAATTATTTAAGACAAGATGTAATGAGAGTAAATTATGAAATTTCTATTAAGAGGTACTCTTCTCAATCATGGAAGACTTACCTAGCTGTTTCTTTATTTCAATGCGGAATTCTTTGATGTTTTCAAAGAAGGTGAAATAAAGTTAGCTACCTCTTAATGGAAGATTCATATAATTATGATCATCCAACTTTTGTCCCATTCCCAAGTAGAAGTTTTATCTACTTAAATTTCTCATTCTCCTTAACAAACATGCAACTATTGCACTTATGCAAGATCATACCAAGCATTAGGAGCTAGAGGTTCCAACAATTAAGTTGGACTTGATGAGTATACAAGCTGGATAGTCCTTCCAATGGTTTGTCCTATATCCAATGACCAATTGCTTCACTGTGAAGCACAATCCTTATACTTTCCTTTCTTCTCAGAAGAGCCTTTGTCCATACTACTAGAATACCTTTCCAATGGAAAATCTTGGATTTCTTTCCTTTGCATAAATGCTCGGGATTTAGAAAATCCAATTCTTTTGAACATCTTTCCAAGTAGCATTGAACTCTTCAAAGGTTCTTAGCCATATGCAACATGTGGGATTTCAGACATTCTGATTTCCTACTTGTTCAACATAACCATATTAAAGGACAGCAGGAGTTTGTCGAAGATCATATCCTCTAATCCTATAAATTTATCTCAATTTATCTTAGCACCAAGAATTGGGATTTATGAATCCAATGATCTCTATTATATTCTTTATGACTGGGTTTCCCTAGTCAACTTGGTCTCCACTTGTCCTTTTATATAGTAAGCTACCTAGTAACCCTACTGTATTATGTAAACATCTCATATGAGATTTAACATCAGTAGTGAGAACTTGGGCAATTCTTTAGATAGTAAGCACAAACTTGAGATTCCTTTTCCATTCCAAACACTTTGAATTGGTCAAGAGATTCTCATTAAAGTCTTGGTAAGGTGGTTATAGAATGACATGAAAATAAAACATACATCATAATATTTCACACATTATAATATCATTAGATCATGGCTTTCGATCTTTGATGATATTGCTCATCATTCAGTCAAATTTCTTAGACCCCTCAATCTATAAAATTAGGAAATATGCTACTTCATATTTCTGATGAGCATTGGGTGCCTTATAATACACATGCAATCTTCCATGCTAGGATAGTACCACACATGCACTACAAGGTGGATAGTAACTATCCATCACTGAACATCTCATGCAAAACTCCTTATGTAAATCAGTGATTCTCAATTTTCTTGTGACCTCCAAGGATAACATGACTGTCACCTGTCAGCCGTCATGGTCCTTGGTTAAGTGAAACCCATTATTCTCAGTTGTCATATGATCAAGTAGGAATATGCCCATATGCTAGTTGACACTCCCTATCAGGCCATACACATTCCTATCCACTATAGAAATAAAACACTAGGAGTTTAATTTAGACTGAATTATGTCCGATTCCTGTCAAAGAGACAAGACTCAGGCTAATTAATTCCTAGTCTTATTGATAATGGAAGGTCATAGGGCAACATTATCCTATAGGATACAGTAGCCCATTTAATTCACTTAATATTTTTCTTGAGGGAAAACAGAATATTATGAACAAATTATACATCTAATGCATATATCAAAAACATTCACAATATTTATCATTGCATCACATGCATTAAATAATATACAAATATCATCACATGATAATAAATCAAATTTCGTTTTAATTAGATCAAACTAATTCCAATGAACTCCTACTAGCCCTGGAAATCTTAATGGATCTAATCCAATGGTACAAAGGTTATTTTTTTAACATCAGTGGGCTTTCAATGGTTCATTCATCCATATGATGAACCATTGGTCATACCAAGCACCATGGGCCCAGAATAACAATTATAAAGTGTCCATATGCATCACTAAAGCCCATAAGTCAAAATGAACTATATTACCCTTTAATTCTTATGGGATTCTTTAAATAACTCTCTAAGACCTCTACTAGGGTCTATAAGTGTCACTCAAGCACTTCCCATAATCGTGAATATTGTTAGCTTACATCTATGTCAATTAAGGCACAATTATCTCATAATCATGCAAGTAACATATTCCATGTAAAAATTTCAACATGGACTACATGCATCACGTACAAAAGGGCTATAATAATGTGTTTTATTTAAACACAAACTTTTTATGTTTGAACAAAACACATATGGTTGGGTTTGATCCAATTATCCAAAATTTGCACAAAAACGATAATCACATTATCACAAGGGTTATGGACTTTTCTAAGCAACTAAAAGCTACAGCAAATCATCACATGAAATACATAATATAGCCACACAATGGGTCCACATGATCATGCTATCTTAGAAATCCTACAACTACTCTTGTAGATCGCCTTCCAAAATTTATTCTCCATGCGATCACCATCATCTTCGATCTTCAATATGATTTCTCTATAGAGAAAAACCAGCAACTCCTAATACTAAGATTGCATCATATTCAAAATAAGAAACCTTGAGAAACCACCCAAAATAGGGTGCTCAAGGGGAGTACAACTCATAAGAAGAAAGAGAAGAGAATAGAGAGAGAAGAAGAAAACATGATCATGGAACCCATCCACCATTCAACAAGAATATATATTAACAATTCATCAACTGTGAATAATAACATGGCATGACAAATTACTTAGAAAGTCCATAACCTCAACAAGGGTTTTGTTAACCTTAGGGAAACTCTTTCCCATATGATTAAGGCCTCTATTAACATTTAATAGAAAAACCCTAGAGCAAAGAAAGCAAGCATATCTAGAATGAATTCTTAGGGTTTTTAGATCATCATTAAAATAAAACAATTTTCCTTTAATGCTTGGAAAATCATTAAGAGAAACAATTTCTCTAAGATTTAATCTAACTCTAAAATTCATCCTCACATTCCTCAATTGATAAACAAATAGAAAACACCATATTAAATTCGGCTAGGCTAGGGATCTAATCCCTTCCATATTATTTTGATCTAATAACTATTAAAAGACCAAAATAAAATCAGAAATTTGCTAATTTTTAATATCACTTTATATTGATTCCAAAAATAAATTCAAAATCAATAAGAGGTGAATTCAAAATTTTCCATAATGGCCAACTGCTTTAGGGATTATTTGATTTAACAATTAAATAAAATAATATCCTAAACACTAGAATTAAATGTCCATAAAATAATTTATCTCTATCAATTAAAATTCACTTGAGATAAAACCCTGTATCTCAACCAATGGCATTTATGTAATTACTTGATTAACTATTAATCAAATAAAAACTTATAAATACTATGTAGCCGAAAATTTTGAGCACATGTAATTGATCCAAATCAACTACAATAATTATGGTATTATTCCCATAAACTTTTTAGGGAACCGTAATGTAGAGCCCCGAACTTTTGACATTTATGCATGACACTTTCGTAGCCATTTTTCATTTAAAGTAGTGCAATTAATAAATAAGGAAGAAATTGGAAATTCCGAAACGTTAGAAATGTTCCTTTTCGAAGTACGATCCCAACGCAAGTTGAATCGTCGAAATCCGACGAGCGAGTCAAAAGTTATGGCCGAAACAAGAAGGAGGAAAAATATGAAATTTTGCTGCAAGTTACGACTGATCGTACACACCCTACGAACGATCGTAGGTGAGTTACGATCGATCGTAGAGGTTACGATCGATCGTAGAATCTCAGGAATTGACAAAAGTTTCGGGTCGATATACGATCGATCGTGGATAATTTGCGATGGATCGTAGTACAACTTACGATCGATCGTAGATAGGTTACGATCGATCGTAGATCGCGAATCCAGAAATTTTAATCGGATTTTTAGGGTTTCTTCACTACCTATAAAGGTTGCCCGAGCCTTTAGGGCTCTCATTCACACACCTAGAGTATTTTTGAGAGTTAGAGAGAGAGGAGAAGGGGATCCTAACCTAGGGTTTGTTCTTGAAGGAGAAATCAAGGGTTTGATACCCTAGATTACCCCAAGCTTCGGTCAAGCTCGGGAGGACCACGTTCTCCAAGCTCGGTAGCATCTCACGCACGTTTTTGCAAAGGTTTTCTTCCCTATTCGGGTCGGTACTTCTTGCTACCCTCCTAGTTATAGTTCCTTCTTTTACTTTATTTCTCTTTGTCTTCTTTCATTTACACATGTATTATGAGATGGGTTGTGAATGGTGAATGGTGAATGATGAATGATGAATGGAGATGAATGTGGGCGATTGGATGCCGTGTGTATTGATGTGATGGATGAACGGGGAGGGCATTGTACCCATAATAAACATACATATGTGATGTGAGTAAAACCCACCTAGAAAAGCATGTTGTAGGGTTAATAAATAATGAATACACTATGTTTGATGAGATGCCAAGGTGAATAAAATGAGTGATAAATTAAGGGAATACATGCTTAATTATTCATGAAATTGTTAGGGCATATGATAGTATGTTTCTTACATTTCTCAAAATGTGCGAATTATTACTTGTTCAAATCGTGATATGCTATGCTTTATAAATTATCCAAATTGTCATATTTAATTCCAAATGCAAGTATGCACACGATCTCACGAGCACGCATGCATGACATGGATTACCGACGTTTTTCAAGAATGGGATTTAGAGGTGGGGCATATCCTACGATATGTTTTACCTCGCTCTTGACAAGGACAAGTCAATCATGCATTATCATAAGAAGGGTTTCCCTTCCCTCGCAAGTACATACATATCATAAGAAGGGTTTCCCTTCCCTCGCAAGTACATCTCACAAGGACATCTCACAAGTGAAAGGACATGACACAGCATGACAAGCATGAGCATTTTAGGAAGAAGGGTCTCCCTTCCCTCACAAGTAGATTACTTTTCCGAACAAGCAAGCATGATGCATGACATGACAAGCATGGGCATTTAGGAAGAAGGGTCTCCCTTCCCTCACAAGTAGTTTACTTTTCCAAGCAAGCATGACATGGCATGACACACATGACACGCATGATACGATAAGATAAGACAAACATGACAAGTTTCAAGCACGGAAATGGTATTTCCAATCAAGTCAAGTGCACAAGGTTTTCAAGGGCTTTATCGGCTTTCTACGAAATACAAGTATGATTATAAATTGCTTTTATTTCCTTGTATGATATAAATTGTTCCTGTTCTATATATGTAATTTGTTTCCTACTTTATGTAAGCTATCTGTATACTATGACTGTTGGTTACTATTTAGTACCCGCTGAGTATTCCATGCTCAGCCGTACTTCTTATGTCGGCAGGTTCTGAGGGAGCTGCTGCTCCATTTGATGTTTGTGCTCCTGGTCCATGGGTGGAGTAGGAGTACGTCGAGGAGCCTTTGGAGGAACCTCCCGTAGAGGGTTATCAGTAGGTGGTGTTAGATCCTGAGTGGATTAGCTGTGGGTGAGCATGAGTGATTATATCCATGTATTTTGGCGGGCATGTCCGCACTTTCTTTGTTTTGATTTCTTGGTATTAAACTTGGACCATGTGTATATACTTAGAGGTTGTTAGACTTCCGCTGTGTTTTATAGTTATGTTTCCGCTGTCATCCTCTATTGTATATGCTCTGTGGGTTTTTGCAGGTTGGTTTGTCAAGCAAGTCACATAAGCCATGATTAGTCGTCCAAAGTTCACTCTAACTCCTAGGGTGGGTTTTGGGTCGCGACAGAAGTGGTATCAGAGCTTAGGCTTTAGGTCTCTAGGGTCACTTAGAATCTTATACCACAGCTTGACAAGAGCATATGTTAGGAAACGAGTTAGGAAGGAAGTGAGTCGGGAGCGAGTCTGGTTCCAAGTGTAAGACTAAACTTTAGTCTTAGTCTAAAATGGTTGCTTTAACCAAGTACGGGTCCCAGGTACGCTAGAACACTAAAGTATAAGTATAATGTGATGAATACTTTGATGACTTGATGTGAGGTGTATTAGTATTATACAACTAATACAAATTGAATTATCGTGAAATGGCATTGAAATAAACTGTGGTTTCAAGTTAGACTCATGTGGTGTTATTATTCTTAGGACTTTAGTCATGAGACAGAACACACGGGGTCGTGGACCACACACCAGAGCTTCATCTTCTTCCAGAGATGAGGATGAGCAGCCGGACCTCTCTCAGGTCTTAGGCTCTATTGCTGAGACACTCGCCATACTGGCGGCTCGGCAGGCTATACCATCATCGGCGGCACCTACTCCACCGCCTGCAGCTCTAATACATCGTACCACTGGAGTTGAGGCATTCAGGAGATTGAGGCTTCCATCCTTCCACGAGAGTGTGGACCCTCTTACTGCGGAGGCTTGGATCCTCCAGGTTGAGAAGATATTTGCGGTGCTCTCTCCTACAGAGGAAGAGAAAGTGGCATGGGCAGTTTTCATGCTAGAAGGTGAAGCCCACCATTGGTGGTTGTCCGCATTGAGGACGCAAGACTTGACCATGCAAGGTCAACTGTGGACTTGGGAGGAGTTTAAGGACACGTTCTATAAGAAGTATTTCCCGGTTGGAGCTCGGGAAAAGAAAGAGAGAGAATTCATCAACCTTGAGCAAGGTTCGATGTCGGTGGCCGCTTATGAGGCCAAGTTCTCGGAGCTATCACGCTTCGCGACACATATGATTACCGCAAGGAGGTTTGAGCAAGGGCTCAAGGATGTCATCATGGAGAAAGTGTCGGTCTTCAGGCACGCCACTTAGGCCGAAGTAGTGGATAAAGCCTTGTTGGTTGAGACCAATTTGGAGACCGTGTCCAAGAAGAGAGAATTGGCGAGAGGCCAATCTAGTGGTTCGGTACCTTTAGAGAGGCGGGCCCGAACTGGTCCTTATCAGTATACATGGCCAGCACCACAGATAAGGCCGACTTATGCGCCTCCAGCACCCCGGCAGTACGTGCCACAGGCACCTCGACCTCAGGCTCTTCCGGCCCCACGGCCAGTTACCCCTCAGGCAGCGAGGTATACAACACCTTCGGTCCCTCCGGCCTACATATATGAGGTCTGCACTTCATGCGGCAAAAGGCATCCGGCAGGAGATTACCGAAGAGCATCTGGTGGATGTTATCATTGCGGTGCCAGGGCCACATGATCAGGGATTGCCCTAGCCGGCATTTACCAGGCCAGTCTCAGGGTAGTAGGCCCCCAGCACGCCCAGCAGGATCATACCAGGCGTCATCTCAGACTACCCGGTCTACACCTCAGTCTCGCCAGGCAAACCAGGAGCGAGTTTTTGCCTTGACAGAGGATGATGCACTTGCATCTGATGATGTGGTGCAAGGTACGCAGTTAGAGTTAATTTCTTTATTCGTGATTATTATGTTATGCTCTATTCTCTGTGTACGTACTTGGCATGTTCTATATGTATATATACCTACATGTATACGCTGTTGATGCATGGATTAACTCCGCTAGTTAAAATTTCAGGAAGCCTACTAGTCAATGAGTATTTGGCTCGAGTGTTGATTGATACCGGGTCTACTCATTCATTTGTCTCGCCGAGTTTTTCAGAAGGCTTTTCTGTGGAGCCTAGTCAACTAAAACCGGAGTTAGCCATTTCGACTCCTTTAGGCAAAACAGTATTGGCAGATAAAGTGTATAGAAATAGTGTGGTCCAAGTTGGAAGCCACAAGTTGGCGGTTGATCTCATCGTCCTTGGATTTCAAGACTTTAATGTTATATTGGGAATGGATTGGTTAGCAGCACATCATGGGCATGTAGCTTGCTTTGAGAAAATGGTACTCTTCAAGCCAGTAGAAGAGAAACCATTCCACTTTCGTGGGTTGAAAAGTAGAGATATTGCCCGCTTTGCGGCGTTGAGCTTAGCTAACCCTGAAGCAAAGGACTCATCGACTATTCCGGTTGTGAGTGAATTCCTGGATGTATTTCCAGAGGAGTTGCCAGGATTGCCTCCAGATAGGGAGATTGAGTTTGTGATCGAGCTTGCACCAGGCACAGCTCCTATTTTCAGAGCTCCATATAGAATGGCCCCTATTGAACTCAAGGAGTTGAAGACTCAGTTGGAGGAATTGCAAGGCCTTGGCTTCATTCGACCAAGTGTCTCACCGTGGGGTGCCCCGGTGTTGTTTGTTAAGAAGAAAGATGGCTCGATGCGGATGTGTGTCGATTACCGGTAATTGAACAAAGTCACTATAAAGAATAGGTATCCCTTGCCTAGGATTGATGACTTGTTAGATCAGTTGAAGGGAGCGAGATTTTTCTTGAAGATAGACCTTCGATCGGGTTATCACCAGTTGAAGATTAAGGTGGAAGATGTTCCCAAAACTGCTTTCAGGACTCGGTATGGACACTACGAGTTCTTGGTGATGCCTTTTGGACTCACGAACGCCCCGGCAGCCTTTATGGATTTGATGAACCGGGTGTTCCGGCCATATCTTGATAGGTGCGTGATTGTATTTGTTGATGACATTTTGGTCTATTCCCAGACACGGGAAGATCACACACGCGACCTACGCCTTGCTTTGGAAATGCTAAGAGAGCTCAAGCTATACGCCAAACTTAGCAAGTGTGAGTTTTGGTTGGAAGAGGTGGCATTCCTAGGCCACGTTGTTTCTACAGAAGGTATCTCGGTAGGTCCGAAGAAGATCGAAGCAGTTATGAGTTGGGCGAGGCCCAAGAGTGTTACTGAGATACGCAGCTTTCTTGTGTTGGCAGGCTACTACAGGAGATTCGTAGAAGGTTTCTCTAGCCTTGCAGCACCGCTCACTTACCTGACAAGGAAGAACGCCAAGTTTGTATGGAGTGATAAGTGCGAGATCAGTTTCACGGAACTGAAGAAGAGGCTTACTACAGCCCCTGTCCTTACCGTGCCATCCAAACCTTATGGGTATGAGGTGTATAGTGATGCCTCACACGTTGGACTTGGGTGTGTACTCATGCAGCACAAGAAAGTCATTGCCTATGCATCAAGGCAATTGAAGGAGCATGAGAAGAATTAACCCACGCACGACTTGGAGCTTGCCGCGGTCATGTTTGCACTTAAGATTTGGCATCATTACCTTTATGGGGTGGAGTTCTATGTGTTCACTGATCACAAGAGTCTCAAGTATCTCTTTTCCCAAAAGAAGCTGAATCTAAGGCAATAGCGTTGGATGGAAATTTTGAAAGACTATGATTGTACCATTCAATACCACCCGGGTAAAGCAAATGTAGTGGCTGATGCTTTGAGTAGAAGACCTCCGGGGTTATTAGCATGCATGTTAGTGCAGGAATGGAAGCTACTTGAAGACTTGGCAAATCTGGACATTAGTGTGAATGACTCTGTCCGTAGTCCTATCTTGGCAAATGTCACGGTTCGGCCATACATTATAGATTTGATCAAAGAATACCAAGCCACGGATGCTGAATTGTTGGCTTATCGGGACAAGGAAGTTGCTAAGGGTAGTAAGGACTTCTCTCTCACTAGCCGAGGTGCTATCACATTTAAGGGAACGCTGTGTGTTCCAGCCAATGCAAATCTTCGGAGGGAGATTATGGGTGAAGCCCACCGGGCAAAGTACACTATGCATCCAGGGGGTACGAAGATGTACCGGAACCTCAAGAGTCACTTTTGGTGGCAGGAATATAAAGAGGGAGGTTGTATAATATGTAGCACGGTGCTTGGTGTGCCAACAAGTAAAAGCAGAACACATGCGGCCCGCAGGCCTATTACAGTCCCTTCCGATTCCCGAGTGGAAATGGGAGAACATATCCATGGATTTCATAGTAGGCTTGCCAAGGACGGCAAGGGGCTCAGATGCGATATGGGTAGTGGTGGATCGTTTGACGAAGTCCGCTCACTTCTTACCTTACCGAACTACTTTCAACTCTAGTCAGTTGGCCGCTCTATACATCAAGGAAGTGGTGAGGTTACACGGAGTGCCCGTCAGTATTGTGTCGGATCGGGATCCAAGATTCACGTCAATATTTTGGAAAAGTTTCCAAGAGGCTATGGGTTCCCGACTTGATTCCAGCACTGCTTTTCATCCACAGATGGATGGACAAACCGAGAGGGTGAACCAAGTAATAGAAGACATGCTTCGAGCTTGTATGCTGGATTTCAAAGGCAGTTGGGAAGAGCACTTGCCTTTGGTGGAGTTCGCCTACAACAATAGCTATCAGGCGAGTATCCAAATGGCTCCGTTCGAGGCTTTGTATGGGCGAAGCTGCAGGTCTCCTCTCTACTGGGATGAGGTAGGAGAAAGAAAAGTACTTGGTCCGGAGTTGATTGAGCAAACTGCTAGTATAGTCAAGATCATCCGGGATCGGTTGAAAGCCGCTCAAGATCGCCAAAAGAGCTATGCAGACACACGCCGCAGGGACTTGGAATTCCAGGTAGGGGATCGAGTCCTTGTGAAAGTATCTCCTAGCAAAGGGATTATGAGATTCGGCAAAAGAGGCAAGCTTAGTCCTCGCTATGTTGGACCGTTTGAGATTATCACGCGGGTTGGTGAAGTTGCTTATCGAGTAGCTCTTCCACCTCACATGGCCGCGGTTCACAACGTTTTCCACGTGTCTATGCTTCGGAAGTACATTGCGGACCCTTCGCATGTACTAGAATTGGAACCGTTGGAAATTCGAGAAGATCTCACGTTGGTTGAGAGGCCGATTCACATATTGGATCAGAGAGATCAAGTGCTTCGCAACAAGACAATCCCTTTGGTTCTTGTGCAATGGCAACACCATGCTCGGGAAGAAGCTACATGGGAGCGTGAAGCCGAAGTCAAAGCGAAGTACCCGAAATTGTTTGAATGAATTTTGTATAGGTTTTGTATATGTAGCTTGTAATATTTTTTAATTCTGTAATGCATGTCTCGTCCAAATTTCGAGGACGAAATTTTTGTAAGGGGGGGAGATGTAGAGCCCCGAACTTTTGACATTTATGCATGACACTTTCGTAGCCATTTTTCCTTTAAAGTAGTACAATTAATAAATAAGGAAGAAATTGGAAATTCTGAAATGTCAGAAATGTTCCTTTTCGAAGTACGATCCCAACGCAAGTTGAATCGTCGAAATCCGACGAGCGAGTCAAAAGTTATGGCCGAAACAAGGAGGAAAAATATGAAATTTTGCTGCAAGTTACAACCGATCGTACACACCCTCCGAATGATCGTAGGTGAGTTAAGATCGATCGTAGAGGTTACGATCGATCGTAGAATCTCAGGAATTGACAAAAGTTTCGAGTCGATATACGATCGATCGTGGATAATTTGCGATGGATCGTAGTACAACTTACGATCGATCGTAGACAGGTTACGATCGATCGTATATCGCGAATCCAGAAATTTTAATCGGATTTTTAGGGTTTCTTCACTACCTATAAAGGTTGCCCGAGCCTTTAGGGCTCTCATTCACACACCTAGAGTATTTTTGAGAGTTAGAGAGAGAAGAGAAGGGGATCCTAACCTTGGGTTTGTTCTTGAAGGAGAAATCAAGGGTTTGATACCCTAGATCACCCCAAGCTTCGGTCAAGCTCGGGAGGACCACGTTCTCCAATCTCGGTAGCATCTCACGCACGTTTTTGCAAAGGTTTTCTTCCCTATTCGGGTCGGTACTTCTTGCTACCCTCCTAGTTATAGTTCCTTCTTTTACTTTATTTCTCTTTGTCTTCTTTCATTTACACATGTATTATGAGATGGGTTGTGAATGGTGAATGGTGAATGGTGAATGATGAATGGAGATGAATGTGGGCGATTGGATGCCGTGTGTATTGATGTGATGGATGAACGGGGAGGGCATTGTACCCATAATAAACATACATATGTGATGTGAGTAAAACCCACCTAGAAAAGCATGTTGTAGGGAAAAAAAATAATGAATACACTATGTTTGATGAGATGCCAAGGTGAATAAAATGAGTGATAAATTAAGGGAATACATGCTTAATTATTCATGAAATTGTTAGGGCATATGATAGTGTGTTTCTTACATTTCTCAAAATGTGCGAATTATTACTTGTTCAAATCGTGATATGCTATGCTTTGTAAATTACCCAAATTGTCATATTAAATTCCAAATGCAAGTATGCACACGATCTCACGAGCACGCATGCATGACATGGATTACCGACGTTTTTCAAGAATGGGATTTAGAGGTGGGGCATATCCTACGATATGTTTTACCTCGCTCTTGACAAGGACAAGTCAATCATGCATTATCATAAGAAGGGTTTCCCTTCCCTCGCAAGTACATCTCACAAGGACATCTCACAAGTGAAAGGACATGACACGACATGACAAGCATGAGCATTTTAGGAAGAAGGGTCTCCCTTCCCTCACAAGTAGATTACTTTTCTGAACAAGCAAGCATGATGCATGACATGACAAGCATGGGCATTTAGGAAGAAGGGTCTCCCTTCCCTCACAAGTAGTTTACTTTTCCAAGCAAGCATGACATGGCATGACACACATGACACGCATGATACGATAAGATAAGACAAACATGACAAGTTTCAAGCACGGAAATGGTATTTCCAATCAAGTCAAGTGCACAAGGTTTTCAAGGACTTTATCGGCTTTCTACGAAATACAAGCATGATTATAAATTGCTTTTACTTCCTTGTATGATATAAATTGTTCCTGTTCTATATATGCAATTTGTTTCCTACTTTATGTAAGCTATCTGTATACTATGACTGTTGGTTAGTATTTAGTACCCGCTTAGTATTCCATGCTCAGCCGTACTTCTTATGTCGGCAGGTTCTGAGGGAGCTGCTGCTCCATTTGATGTTTGTGCTCCTGGTCCATTGGTGGAGGAGGAGTACGTCGAGGAGCCTTTGGAGGAACTTCCCGTAGAGGGTTATCAGTAGGTGGTGTTAGACTCTGAGTGGATTAGCTGTGGGTGAGCATGAGTGATTATATCCATGTATTTTGGCGGGCATGTCCGCACTTTCTTTGTTTTGATTTCTTGGTATTAAACTTGGACCATGTGTATATACTTAGAGGTTGTTAGACTTCCGCTGTGTTTTATAGTTATGTTTCCGCTGTCATCCTCTATTGTATATGCTCTGTGGGTTTTTGCACGTTGGTTTGTCAAGCAAGTCACATAAGCCATGATTAGTCGTCCAAAGTTCACTCTAACTCCTAGGGTGGGTTTTGGGTCGCGACACGTAAAAGATATCATAATTAACATTTAATTAAATGATAGCCCGTGGACTCGAAGCAGATAATTAAACAATTTGATTAAATCTCAGCCTGTTCTCTCGAATCAAATAATTAAACTATTTAATTAATTGATAGCCCACTAAACGATTTAATAGCATCCCATGCTCTCAAATCAAATAATGGAATTTAGGAAAAATTTGAAAGCCTCTTGGAAAATTAATTTAGAAAACTCCTTTTCCCGCGTTAGATTTTCGACTCAAGTTTTGATCCTCAAAACGATTGATTCTAGAAACAATTTCTGCATGAAAATTGTAGGTCTTTTCGACGGCTTCGAAACGATGTACTGATAGACCTAAATCGGACTTACGGTCACAAAGTTATGGCCGAAATACCGAAACTGTATCGATCCTTCTAATCAAATACAAATCCGAAAATCCATAAATCAATTTTAATCGAAATAAGCTTTAACCTCCAAGAAAACTTAAACAAGGGTGTCTAACACTATGAGATTTATTAATTAACATTTAATAAATAAAATCTCATCTATATTTGCTAGCCAAAATATCAATAGGTATCTAAGTGGTATATATCAAAGGGAAAACTTGCACGGGGCTCACAAGAATAAATTAAACAATTTAATTTAATATAAAAAGGATCTCTAAATCCTTAAAGGGCTTTAACCAAATTTATATCTCTATATACCTATCCCTAATAGAATTAAGAGAGGTTTTGAAATCATCCAAAACTGAAATTAGTATCACACTAATTTCTAAGGGCTTGATTACTCCCTCAATAACTAGAGGGGGATCCCTTAAGCCTAATAATGATTATCCAATAATCAAGAATTTAGAAGACTGATTCATTAGGGCTACCAAAATTCATAAGGGAGGCAATCTTGATATAAATCTTGATTAAACTCAAAAATCAAAGAGAAACATAGCCAAGGCTCGGATACCACTGAAAGTATGCCTCTTTTTAATTTTTAGAAACACAGTTCTTGGGGGGCATACATCCAATCCCAAGATCTGACTAAGATTCTAATTGATTTTATTCAATAAAGGTAGAAATAACATTCACCTTTGCGACTTTGAAATTATTAAGTCAAATCCACGTTAGAATAGTACTAGCAAAACTTCACAAGTGTCAAGTCTCCTGTCGATTCACACGAACCTTCTTTTTCCTTTAAAGCTTTCTCTAATGGAAGCTAATGGCCCTTCCAAATTTCCAGCTCTAGGAATCTTGAAATAAAGATCCAATCTTTATTGATCAAGAACCGTTCTTGATGAACAAGATGAATTCTTGCGTTTCCTCAAGATCTAATCAAGAAGACAAAAGAAGAGAGAGATGGGTGTGACCATACACCTCAAGGAGAGAGAGGGGAGGGCGTGAGGTTTGAGGAGAGGGGAGAAGTTTCCAAATCTGGAAATTCTGTAAAATTCAAGAATGCCCAAAGCCTTGGACGTCCATCCCTTTTATGGGCTTCATTGGTTGCTTGCAACCAAAGTTTACTAATCCTTATCCAATAAGGATTCCTCAATTAGTTGCCTATTTGGTTTCTCCATAATTAATTAGGAATAATCAAAATAGAAACTAATCTCATCCATTAGTGTCCAACTAATCTTATCCTTATCCTAATCCAATTAGGATTCCTTGATTAGCAAGAAACTAATAGAATCTGTAGCACCCCGGACTTTTTCATCCTTAATGAATAGCACCTTCGTAGCTAATTGGCCGTTTTTGTAGTCTAATTAATAAATAAGGGAGAAATTGGAAATTTCGAAACGTCAGAAATGTTCCTTTTCGAAGTACGAACCCAACGCAAGTTGAATCGGACGAACGAGTCAAAAGATATGGCCAAAACAGTCTGGACCTACAGGCAATCGTAGCTCGGAAGGCACTAAGGACGTAGCTCGGAAGGCACTAAGGACGTAGCTCTAGCTCTGATAACGTATACGTTGTGCATCCGTTGTGCAACAGACAACGGGTACGTCGTGCAGCAGACAACGTGTACGTTGTACAGCAAACAACGTGTACGTTGTACAGCTCACAACGGGCACGTTGTACATAAGACAACGAACAACGAGCTCAGCACTATGCACAACACAACGTGACAACGGGTTCGGCACCCTTCACAACACAACGTACTCGGCACTATTTACAGCACAACGTGTTCAGCACTATTCACAGCAAAACGTGTTCAGCACTATTCACAGCACAACGTGTTTGGCACTATTCACAGCACAACGTGTTCGGCACTATTCACAGCACAACGTGTTTGGCACTATTCACAGCACAACGTGTTTGGCACTATTCACAGCACAACGTGTTCAACACTATTCACAGCACAACGTGTTCAGCACTATTCACAGCACAACGTGTTTGGCACTATTCACAGCACAACGTGTTTGGCACTATTCACAGCACAACGTGTTTAGAACTATTCACAGCACAACGTGTTTGGCACTATTCACAGCACAACGTGTTCGGCACTATTCACAGCACAACGTGTTTGGCACTATTCACAGCTCAACATGTTCGGCACTCGTGTTTTTGCAGAAATTTCAGTAAGGGTATTATGGTCTTTTGGTCGGTTCACTCTTACCTTAAGAGTTTAACCCGAGCCTTTAGGGCTCATTCTCAACACTTAGAGGATTTGGGGGATTAGAAGAGAGGAGAAAGGGTTTCCTAAGCTAGGGTTTTGCTTTTGGAGAAGAATCAAAGGGGTTTTGAGACCCTAGATCACTTCAAGTTCGGTTTTTCTCCAAGATCACGGCTCAAGCACTCGTGGAGAGCGTTCCCCAAGCTAGGGCAGTAACCCAAGCACGTTTTTGAAAGGGGTTTTTTCCCCAACTCAAGTCTCCTTCAAGCAAATGTGTTCTTCTTTCAAGTTGGAGCTTCAATCAAGGTTTCTACCAAGGATCAAGCCTTGATCTAAGGTTAGTACACCCTACTAACTTACCCTAGCAAAGATCTAGGTTTTCTATATAAAAATGTGATTCCTTATATTATGTTTTCCTCCTTATGAAATGTGTTATCCCCCATTAAATATAAACAAGATAATGGAAAAGGTGTGGATGGAATGTTGGATGTGGCGATTGGATGCCGAGATGTATGTTGTGTGATGTGTGTGATGGAAATGGTGGATGAGTATTTTACCAATAATGAACTTACCTTGATGTTTGGATGGAAAATATGCGCTAAAAAGAACAAGATGAATTATTAAGAAACATTGCATGTGTTGTGTTTGACAAAATGCCTAAACTATGAATAAACGACTTAGATGAAGAAAATGGAAATAGGTTTTATGCATGTGTTCTTATAGACGATGAATTGATCCAATGTCATGTGAATTACTTAAGTTACCTATGCTAATATTATGAATTGAATTGTAATGCCATATCTCTTTTGTTAAGCGCATTCCCACGATTGTTATTATTGGCACGCACAAGAGCACGCATGATAGCATGAACCGAGATTTCAAGAGCATGTGCATATAATAAACAACAAGAAAGCATTTCATAACAAGGAGGTTGGTAGCCCAGGGACATTCGGGTGCTAGCCTCTGGCTCACAAGTGCATTTCATAACAAGGAGGTTGGTAGCCCAGGGACATTCGGGTGCTAGCCTCTGGCTCACAAGTGCATTGCTTAACAAGGAGGTTGGTAGCCCAGGGACATTTGGGTGCTAGCCTCTGGCTCACAAGTGCATTTCATAACAAGGAGGTTGGTAGCCCAGGGACATTCGGGTGCTAGCCTCTGTCTCACAAGTCCATTTCATAACAAGGAGGTTGGTAGCCCAGAGACATTCGGGTGCTAGCCTCTGGCTCACAAGTGCATTTCATAACAAGGAGGTTGGTAGTTCAGGGACATTCGGGTGCTAGCCTCTGGCTCACAAGTGCATTGCATAACAAGGAGGTTGGTAGCCCAGGGACATTCGGGTGCTAGCCTCTGGCTCACAAGTGCATTTCATAACAAGGAGGTTGGTAGCCCAGGGACATTCGGGTGCTAGCCTCTGGCTCACAAGTGCATTTCATAACAAGGAGGTTGGTAGCCCAGGGACATTCGGATGCTAGCCTCTGGCTCACAAGTGCATTGCATATCAAGGAGGTTGGCAGCCTAGGGAGATTCGGGTGCTAGCCTCTGGCTCACAAGTTACGAGATGGAGGTTTACAAGATGATGATCATGCATTCATGCATGCACGCATACATGATTTCTACAAGGCATACCGGGACATGACATGGGTTTTCAAGCATGAGTTTTATCGGCGTTTTCGCATTCATGTACGCACGTCAGGATTCTTGTATTGTATCATGCCTTATACTGTTTCTTTTGTGATGTTTCTATTACTGCTTGTATGATATTACTATTGTGTGTTTTCATTATTGTTATGGTCTGCTAGTAGCTTGTACTCGCTGAGTATTCCATGCTCAGCCGTACTTTCATGTCGGCAGGTATTGAGGGAGCCCTCGACCCGGAGCCTTGGGTCGAGGAAGAGTATATAGAGGAGAGAGAGCCGGCTATTCCATTACAGTCTCAGGCGGATCGAGACCTCGATGTGTGGCCATACCTCGACTACTGTTGAGGGGAGAGTATGAGAGGGTCTTGTGTATTTTGATATTTTGATAGGTGGGCCTGTCCACCCTAGACTTAGACATGTCTTGTATTTATGTTAACTTGGAATACTATTTTGGATCATTAGAAGAAATGAAAATTTGTTTACGCTTCCGCATATATGTTAGCTTCCGCGCTCTGATTATCATTGTTAGTACTGTATTTTATCTTGTGCATTACAGGATGGTTTGATAGGTACGTAATGTGATACCTAAAATATCCCTAAACTCGCAGGGGGTATTTCGGGGCGTTACAGAATCCTTGTCCAACAAGGAATATTTAATTAGTAACTAACTCTAACTAACTAACTAACCTTATCCAATAAGGATATTAGTTATTTAGAAACTAATTAAATAATAATAACAATTTTTATTATTAATACCTCCATGAAGTGGGCGTCCCACCCTAGGTGGGTCCCACTCCTCACGCCCAAAGGGTTTCCAAAACCCTCTTGGTCACTTGAATTATTCTTTTATAATAATTCCCAATGGGTCCTACCCATTTGGTTTTTCACATCTAATGTGATTCCACCTTTTAGAGCTTCACTATACCATATAGTGATTACTTAGAGAAATTAATTAATTTAATTATAAATTAAATTAAATACTTTAAGAAGGTCCTTGTGTGTGGGATCTAAAGGGATCTCCTATTTCCGGTTATGTGACCAAGTACTTCACCTTTTTGATTGAAGCATTGTTACTAGGAAACACCTTTCCTAAAACTCCATTAGGATCATAGAATGTTATCTAAGTCCCTAGACTTCCACCAATCACAATTAATGTCCATTAACACAATGTGATTAACCTCCAGAAATTAGAGAATTGCTTGTAAGTACCATCTCACAATATATTTACAAATAAATCCTTCCACATTCCGATATCACTTGTAAGCTTCCGGGATTGGAACAATTCCACTGTCTTAGTCCCTAGCTTATGAATAGAACTCTTTCTCATGATTACTTTTCATTGAACTGAACCTCCAAAACACTTTTGAAGAAACATTAGAAAAGAACTGACATATATATATATATATACTTTTCCATATTAAAAATATCAACTTTGATAAAGACCATTTTACCGAAAATAGTCCTGTGTATTGGACATTGCCGATTGGCACATCAAAGCCATATAGACAAATGTCTGAGAAGATGTTAACCTCTCAAGTCTAAGGACAATTTGTCAAATGGATAACCCTAATTCAATCTGATAGTGTATTTCATAGGGTATCCACTAGTGACCCCGTTCAGTTTTATATACTTGCTACATATACTCACATGTTAGTCAAGAGTCACCACTCTCTGTGAATGAGATTCATCACACTATCTCATAGAACTACACATGTGCAAGCCATAATGAAGTACGGTGCCCAAGGAACTGGAAAATCATATCTCCTCGCAACCTTTACATGATTTTCCTACAATGTTACCAATGGAACTTTATGTCTTCATCAAATGAGACAATAATTAATATAAATACCTTTTATAGTTGGTTGTGTGAATATGATGCTTGTCTAATCAACATAGAAAAGTCTTTTATTGGCTTTCGAGGGCATATATGTCTAACAGCAGCCTCGTCAGGCAAACCCTGGCAGGGTCTTTGCCATGACGGATAGAGACGCACAAGCATCTGATGATGTTGTCTAAGGTATACGCAATTAAGATTGTCAAAGTTCTAGGGTTGCTATGATATATTATGGGTATACATTCTAGGTGGTGTTTTGCTATGCGTGTATCTATATGTATTGGGTATATAGTTTGTGTTATAACTTGAGTAGTTCAAATTCTCAGGTTTGTTGCTAGTAAATGAATGTTTGGCACGGGTGTTGATTGACACGGGATCCACTCATTCATTCGTCTCACCAAGCTTTGCCAAAGGCTTTATGTCCGAGCCAAGTAAGCTACCTCGGGAGTTATCCATTTCGACTCTATTGGGCAAGTCTATTGAGACAGATAAAGTGTATCTGGGCAGTGTTGTGCAAGTCATGAAGCATGAATTGCCAGTTGACCTGATCATTCTGGGATTTTAGGATTGGGATTTTGATGTTATCCTAGGTATGAATTGGCTCTCAGCTCACCACGGGCATGTAGCATGTTTCGAGAAGGTGGTGAACTTTAAACCCACTGGGTTAAAGCCATTTCATTTCAGGGGCCTTCAGAGGAGAGACATTACTCATTTTGCAGCTCTCAGTCTCGCGAACGTTGAAGTACGAGGCTCCACATCCATTCCGGTGATATGTGAGTATATGGATGTTTTTTCGGAGACCTTACCGGGATTACCTCCTGATCGGGCAATCGAGTTTGCAATTGAGCTATCTCCAGGCATGGTGCCGATTTTGAGGGCTCTGTATAGGATGGCTCCTATTGAGCTTGAAGAGTTAAAGGACCAATTGGTAGAATTGCAAGGCCTTGGCTTCATCGAGCCTAGTGTCTCACCTTGGGGAGCTCCGGTGTTCTTCGTGAAGAAAAAGGATGGGTCGATGTGTATGTGTATCGACTATAGGCAACTGAACAAGGTTACTATCAAGAATCGTTATCCATTGCCTCAAATAGATGACTTGTTCGATCAGTTGAAAGGTGCAAGGTTCTTCTCAAAGATTGATCTTTGATCTAGTTATCATCAGTTAAAGATCAAGAAGGAAGACATTCCGAAGACGGGGTTCAAGACTCGATACGGTCATTACGAGTTTTTGGTCATGCCGTTTGGGCTGACTAACGCACCAGCAGCATTTATGGATTTGATGAACCAGGTGTTCATATCGTCTCTCGATCAGTGTGTGATCATATTTGTAGATGATATCCTCATGTATTCATAGACACAGGATGATCATACGAGAGATCTTCGCTTTGTATTGCAGCCTCTTCAAGAGCATAGGCTTTATGCTAAGTTGAGCAAGTGCGAGTTCTGGCTAGACAAGGTGTCTTTTCTTGGTCATATGGTGTCTGTTGAAGGTATCTCAGTTGATCCTTCTAAGATTGAGGCAGTGATGAATTGGGAAAGGCCGAAGACTGTTACCGAGATTCACAGTTTTCTCGGCCTGGCAGGATACTACAGGAGGGTCGTGGAGGGATTTTCAAGTTTAGCAGCTCCGCTTACCTACCTCACGTGGAAGAACGCTAAGTTCACTTGGAGTGAAAAATGTGTGGCAAGTTTCTTGGAGTTAAAGAAGAAGCTTACCACAGCCCCTGTTCTTACGGTTCCATCTGGGAGCGGTGGTTTTGAAGTCTATAGTGATGCTTCACTTATTGGACTTAGGTGTATCCTTATGCAGCATAAGCAGGTGGTTGCCTATGCTTCACGTCAGTTTAAGGAGCATGAGCAGAACTACCCCACACACGACTTAGAGCTTGCAGCAGTCATATTTGCGCTGAAAATGTGGTGTCACTACCTCTATGGGGAAGAGTTTGTGGTATTCACAGACCACAAGAGCTTGAAGTATCTCTTCTTGCAGAAAGAACTAAATATGAGGCAGTGTCGATGGATGGAGTTCACGAAGGAGTATGATTGTTCTATCCAGTACCATCCGGGTAAGGCTAACATGGTAGCTGATGCTCATAGTAGGAAGCCCTACGGGGTTATGGCTCACTTGAGAGTATAGGAGTGGAAGTTATTGCATGGTATGTGTAACCTAGACACTACTCTCAGACATGTCACCTACGGGCCGGTGTTGTCCAACATCGCGGTTAGGCCGCATATCTTAAGCTAGATTAAGGAGTTGCAGAATTTGAATGTTAAGTTGCTTGCTTACCGAGACAAGTCAGTTAGTAGTGGCAGTCAGGAGTTTACTTTGAATGGTGATGGTGCTATCACATTCAAAGGCAGGTTGTGTGTTCCCATCGACACAGTGTTGAGGGGTGACATTTTGGATGAGGCTCATCGATCCAAGTACACGGTACATCCGGGAGGTAATAAGATGTATCAGAATCTCAAGAGGCACTACTGATGGCGAAAAATGAAGAGAGAAGTCGCCGAGTATGTTTCTAAATGTTTGGTGTGCCAGCAGGTGAAAGCCGAGCATTAGAGGCCGGCAAGTCTTTTACAGTCCCTACCTATTTCGGAATGGAAATGGGAGAATATCTCGATGGACTTCATTATGCGTTTACCATGGATGGCGAAGGGCTCCAATGCTATTTGGGTGATAGTAGATAGATTGACCATGACTACACACTTTCTTCCATATCAGACTACTTTAAATTTGAATCAGTTAGTAGCCTTGTATGTCAAGAAGGGGGTTCGTCTGCACGGTGTGCCAGTTTTCATTATGTCTGATCGAGATCCTAGGTTAACTTCCAAGTTCTGGAAGACTTTTCAGAGTGTTATGAGTTCTCGTTTAGACTTCAGCACCACCTTTCATCCTCAAAACGATGGGCAGACGGAACGGGTGAACCAGGTTGTGGAGGATATGCTCCGAGCTTGTATGCTGGAATTTTAGGGCATTTGGGAGGAACACTTGCCATTGGTTGAGTTTGCCTACAACAATAGTTACCAGGCAAACATCCAAATGGCGCATTTTGAAGCTCTGTATGGTCAAAGTTGTAGATCACCGCTATATTGGGATGAAGTTGGTAAGAGAAAGGTTCTTGGTCCTGAATTGATCGAACGGATCACAGAAAGGGTCAAGGTAATCAGGGAGTGTTTGAAAACTGCTCAGGATAGGCAGAAGAGCTATGTGGACACTCGCCGCAGAGATTTAGAATTCCAAGTTGAGGATCGGGTCTTTGTGAAGATTTCTCCGAGTCGGGGAATCATGCGATTCGGGAAGAAAGGAAAGCTCAGCCCTAGGTACGTGGGGCCATTTGAGATCATCACTTGGGTTGGTGAGGTTGCTTACAGGGTAGCACTACCACCTCACATGGCAGCAGTCCATAATGTATTTCACATCTCTATGCTTAGGAAATACATTTCGGATCCGTCACACGTCATTGCTCATGATCCTATGGAGATTCGAGAGGATCTCACTTTGGTTGAGCAACCAGTCAAGATCTTGGATCATCGAGATCAAGTCTTGCGCACCATGACTATCCCTTTAGTCCTTGTGAAGTGGCATCATCATTCCAAGGAAGAAGCTACGTGGGAGCGAGAAGCCGAAGTGAAGGAAAAGTAGCCTCACTTATTTGAGTAGTTTTTCTTCGTTGGATTGTATGTATTTTGCTTTATTATGCTTTTGGTGTCGTTCTAATTTTGATGACGAAATTCTTGTAAGGGGGGAGGGATGTAGAACCCCGAATTTTCAATTCACTAAGTAGTGAATAGTGCCCAAGTGTGGTTTTGTTCACTAATGGCCCTTATGTTAATATACGTGTTTGGATTTATGGCATGCATGTTTTAATAGGTCTACATATCCTTAAAGATTGTGTTTAAAGCATAAAAGAGTGTTAGAATGGGATTGGAGAAGATTCGAGTAGTGACAACAGGATTTTTCAGCAAAATAGGTGCCACCGATCGCTCGGTGATAACCTCCGATCGACCAGTCTTATACCGATCGATTGGTAGCTATCGAACGGTTAACTTTTTGGTAAGGGGAAAAATTCCACAGAGGGCGTTTTCAACCGATCGACCGGTTGAAACCACCGATCGCTCGGTTAGTCACTGATCTCTCGGTCTGTACCACCGATCGATCGGTCATACGAAGATTTTCTTCATTAAGGGTGTTTAAGAATTTAGCCCCTACCCTTTGCCTATATAAAGGCTAGGTTCGTGCCTTAGGGTTTCAGAAACCCTTTGTGCCCTATTTTGAGAGCTTTTGAAGAGGAAGAAGAAGGAGGGAGCTAGGTGTTGCTCAAGCTTAAAGGAAGATCAAGATCCTTCCATTCCTTTGGTGTTTCTTGACAAAGAACTCAAGGTTCTCACTTGTCTCCAGCTTTTGGAATCAAAATCATTGATTTCACCAAGGTAGATACACTCTACTACCAATCTTGTAATACTACTAGTGATTACATGTTGTTCTTATTAGTCTACACTATATATATATCTTGATTTGTATGGTGTGAAAGGTTGTTTTATACTTGGATATAAGTTATCATTATGATGCACTCTAAGTGTTTGATTTAATATCTCTAAGAGTTTTTGGGTGTTAAAATATGTAACGACCTGAATATTTTTAGAAATAAAAATATTATATATATTCAGTATATGACTGAATATTTAGTAGTATTACCTAAGTATATAAGTCATTATATTACTTAATTAGGTGATAATGGAGTATATTAAGCTTAATACATAAAGCTTAGTGTTAATATAGGTATTTAACACTAAAGTAATTTAATTAGGTGATAATGGAGTATATTAAGCTTAATACATAAAACTTAGTGTTAATATAGGTATTTAACACTAAAGTAATTTAATTAGGTGATAATGGAATATATATTAAGCTTAATGTATAAAGTTTAGTGTTAATATGGGAAATTAACACTAAAGTAATTTAATTAGGTGATAATAGAATATATATTAAGCTTAATGTATAAAGCTTAGTGTTAATATGGGAAATTAACACTAAAGTAATTTAATTAGGTGATAATAGAATATATATTAAGCTTAATGTATAATGCTTAGTGTTAAAATAAGTATTTAATACTAAAGTAAATTGGATCATGACAAGTGGCAATATCCAAGGGTGGATGCCCATTTATTTAAGGAAAAAGTTGATCATGAGCTAAGAGGAGGAAACATGGCAAATGCCACATGTCAACACCACAAAAAAGGGACGTCCAAGATTAACTGAGGTTAGACTAAATTAACTATCATGAGTTAATTAGTGGAGTTTGATGATGATCATGTGGATTTAATCAAAGAAATATAAGAGGGATGAACCAAAGCTCACGCCCACTTTAATGACCCTAGGGGTGGGAACTCAAGTTAAGGAAGTTAACCATGGGGTTATGAACTTAGTTGATAGGGTATTAACCCTTAAGCCATGTACAATGTACACGCCCACCTTGGTAATACATGAATTGTGGTTAAAATAATTAGTTAACCATGAATGTAATCAATGAATTGGTGTGATACATGGACCATGATAAACATAGGGTTATACCACACATCAAACCATGGTTAGACCATGAGTTAAAATATATACCTTAGTTAAAAGAATGCTGGAATTAAAGAAATTATGACATTCATGAACCAAAAGAAAGGAGAAAGACCAAAGGTCTCTTATCTAGAGAGTGCTCCACGCCTATCCTTGTTAACTATGGTTAAGTATGTCACCTTGGTTAGTTAAGTCACTTATAAAGCTTGGATATTCATGAATCTAATTTAATGGGTGAAGAGAATTAAAATACTTTGAACAAGCTCACACCCAACCATGGTTAGTAATTAACTTAACCATGAAGGTAACTTGGGGAAAATAATCTAATTAATAGGATACATGTATTGTGGCTTTTATTAAATACTTAACCATGAGTTAAAGTGAACTATGGTTAGGTTAGTGCATGTGCACAAGTGATACATGCATCATGGACTAGATAAACCTATTTAAGGGAATATACTAATTTAATTGGATACATGAAAATAATATAATTCATGAATCATGAATTAATAAAGGGAATGAACCAAGAGTAATGACAAATGAGTGAACCTACATTTGTTAGAGGCCAAAGCCTTGCCTATATAAGGAGACCCTACACGCCCATTTGGATGCTCATTCCATGGTGACAACTTCTTGAGAGACTAGAAGACCCACACACCCACTTTGGTATTCACTTGGTCCAAACCATGAGGGGATAGTGAGAGAGCAAGGGAGAAAAAGAGGAAAGAAAGAAGAAAGAAAGAAAGGAAAAAAGAAGAGAAAAAGAAGAAGAAAGAAAGAAAGAAAAGAAGAAAGGGATCGTGTCAAGCCCTACTTCGGTTTCAGTAAAAAGAGTAAGTTATATTCGATAATATTATTTTGAATAATATTTTAGAATGAAGGTTAGTAAAGGCAAATATTGTTAAAATAAGATGAAATAAGTAAGTTATATTCGATAATATTATTTTGAATAATATTTTAGAATGAATGTTAGTAAAGGCAAATATTGTTAAAATAAGATGAAATAAGTAAGTTATATTCGGTCATATTATTTTGAATAATATTTTAGAATGAATGTTAGTAAGTAAAATTCTGAATTAATATTCTAAATAATGATTTAGAATAGAGGTTAGTATTTTCGAAATAAATACTATGAGAAGAAATGTCACGCCCCGAAATACCCCCTAGGAGTTTAGGGATATCTTAGGTGTCACACTACGAACCTATCAAACCATCCTGTAATGCACAAGATAAAATACAGTACTAACAACGATAATCAGAGCGCGGAAGCTAACATATATGCGGAAGCATAAACAAATTTTCATTTCTTCTAATGATCCAAAATAGTATTCCAAGTTAACATAAATACAAGACATGTCTAAGTCTAAGGTGGACAGGCCCACCTATCAAAATATCAAAATACACAAGACCCTCTCATACTCTCCCCTCAATAGTAGTCGAGGTATGGCCACCCATCGAGGTCTCGGTCCGCCTGAGACTGTAATGGAATAGCCGGCTCTCTCTCCTCTATATACTCCTCCTCGACCCAAGGCTCCGGGTCAAGGGCTCCCTCAGTACCTGCCGACATGAAAGTACGGCTGAGCATGGAATACTCAGCGAGTGCAAGCTACTAGCAGACCATAACAATAATAAAAACACACAATAGTAATATCATACAAGCAGTAATAGAAACATCACAAAAGAAACAGTATAAGGCATGATACAATACAAGCATCCTGACGTGCGTACATGAATACGAAAACGCCGATAAAACTCATGCTTGAAAACCCATGTCATGTCCCGGTATACCTCGTAGAAATCATGTATGCGTGCATGCATGAATGCATGATCATCATCTTGTAAACCTCCATCTCGTAACTTGTGAGCCAGAGGCTAGCACCTGAATCTCCCTGGGCTGCCAACCTCTTTGATATGCAATGCACTTGTGAGCCAGAGGTTAGTACCCGAATGTCCCTGGGCTACCAACCTCCTTGATATGCAATGTTTGGTTTTCTTGTGAGCCAGAGGCTAGTACCCGAATGTCCCTGGGCTACCAACCTCCTTGACAATAGGTGATTTTTATTACTTGTTTAGTTTTCTTGTGAGCCAGAGGTTAGCACCCGAATCTCCCTGGGCTACCAACCTCCTTGACAATAGGTGATTTAGGGGTTATCTTGTGAGCCAGAGGCTAGTACCCGAATTCTCCCTGGGCTACCAACCTCCTTGACATGCAATATTTTCTTGTTGTTTATTATATGAACATGCTCTTGAAATCTCGGTTCATGCTATCATGCGTGCTCATGTGCGTGCCAATAATAACAATCGTGGGAATGCGCTTAACAAAAGAGATATGACATTACAATTCAATTCATAATATTAGCATAGGTAACTTAAGTAATTCACATGACATTGGATCAATTCATCGTCTATAAGAACACATGCATAAAACCTATTTCCATTTTCTTCATCTAAGTCGTTTATTCATAGTTTAGGCATTTTGTCAAACACAACACATGCAATGTTTCTTATTAATTCATCTTGTTCTTTTTAGCGCATGTTTTCCATCCAAACATCAAGGTAAGTTCATTATTGGTAAAATACCCATCCACCATTTCCATCACACAACATACATCTCGGCATCCAATCGCCACATCCAACATTCCATCCACACATCCACACCTTTTCCATTATCTTGTTTATATTTAATGGGGGATAACACATTTCATAAGGAGGAAAACATAATATAAAGAATCACATTTTTATATAGAAAACCTAGATTTTTGCTAGGGTAAGTTAGTAGGGTGTACTAACCTTAGATCAAGGCTTGATCCTTGGTAGAAACCTTGATTGAAGCTCCAACTTGAAAGAAGAACACCTTTGCTTGAAGGAGACTTGAGTTGGGGAAGAAACCCCTTTCAAAAACGTGCTTGGGTTGCTGCCCTAGCTTGGGGAACGCTCTCCACGAGTGCTTGAGCCGTGATCTTGGAGAAAAACCGGACTTGAAGTGATCTAGGGTCTCAAAACCCCTTTGATTCTTCTCCAAAAGTAAAACCCTAGCTTAGGAAACCCTTTCTCCTCTCTTCTAATCCCCCAAATCCTCTAAGTGTTGAGAATGAGCCCTAAAGGCTCGGGTTAAACTCTTAAGGTAAGAGTGAACCGACCAAAAGACCATAATACCCTTACTGAAATTTCTGCAAAAACACGAGTGCCGAACACGTTGAGCTATGAATAGTGCCAAACACGTTGTGCTGTGAATAGTGCCGAACATGTTGTGCTGTGAATAGTGCCGAACACGTTGTGCTGTGAATAGTGCCGAACACGTTGTGCTGTGAATAGTGCCGAACACGTTGTGCTGTGAATAGTGCTAAACACGTTGTGCTGTGAATAGTGCCGAACACGTTGTGCTGTGAATAGTGCCGAACACGTTGTGCTGTTGTCTTATGTACAACGTGCCCGTTGTGAGCTGTACAACGTACACGTTGTTTGCTGTACAACGTACCCATTGTCTGTTGCACAACGTATACGTTATCAGAGCTAGAGCTACGTTATCAGAGCTACGTCCTTAGTGCCTTCCGAGCTACGATTGCCTGCAGGTCCAGACTGTTTTGGCCATATCTTTTGACTCGTTCGTCCGATTTTGACGATTCAACTTGCGTTGGGTTTGTACTTCGAAAAGGAATATTTCTGATGTTTCAAAATTTCCAATTTCTCCCTTATTTATTAATTAGACTTCAAAAAGGGCCAATTAGCTATGAAGGTGCTATTCATTAAGGATGAAAAAGTTCGGGGTGCTACAAGAAATGAATATTCTATTATATTCTGAATAATAAATTATTATTTGATGATATTATGTGGATACGTTGGAAAATAGTAAAATAATACTATGTTGATGCTATGTTGGAATGCTGAAAAATAGTAAAAGAATACTATGCTGAAAATAATAAATGCAATGCTATGGTAAGGTGCTAAAAATATAAAGTAACGATTGGAAAGAGGAAACTTGTTACATTCTAATTTATGATAAGAGAAATGATGTATTTGAAATACGAAAAAGAATTATTCTAAATTATAAAATTGTAGTTATGAGATAGCTATAATAAAGATAATTAGAATGAAAAGTGTATAATCATAATGTTGTGATTTATATGAAATTATTATCTTATAATGTCTTAAAGAGAAGACAAGGAAAAGATAAATACGCTTATCTTAAAAAGGCCTCAAGATAGTGGCAAGGCAAATGGATACCGATTGGCAAAAACTCATGAGGGGTTGATGAAAATTCCAAGACGGGGTGAGCTAAAGGCAAAAACTCATGAGGGGTTAGTGAAAATTCCAAGACGGGGTAAGCCAAAGGCAAAAACTCATGAGGGGTTAATGATAACTCCAAGACGGGGTAAGTCTAAGACAAAAACTCATGAGGGGTTAATGAAAACTCCAAGACGAGGTGAGTCTAAAGAGGTACCTTGCAGTAATCATCTTGAGAGGCAAAATTAAGATAAGTCTGGAAGATAAAAGAAAAGATAAAGGAAAGATAAAAATTGTTTATCTTAAAAAGGTCTCAAGATAGTGGCAAGGCAAAGGGATATCATTTGACAAAAACTCATGAGAGGTTATTGAAAACTTTAAGACGGGGTGAGCCTAAGGCAAAAACTCATAAGGGGTTAATGAAAACTCTAAGACGGGGTGAGCCTAAGACAAAAACTCATGAGGGGTTAATGATAACTCCAAGACGAGGTGAGTCTAAAGAGGTACCTTTCAATGATCAACTTGAGAGACAGAGTTAAGATAAATTGGATCCAAAGTGAAAGATGTATAAAGTAAATGGTTTAATATTATATTCTTGTAATAAAGTTGTTATCTAAAAGTTTTATTATGCTTATTCTAACTTATTGTTCAGCATAATATTATGGAATATTCTTATTGGGCTTCATAGCTCACTGACTTTTTATGTCGCTAGACGATCAGTGAAAGAACAACTTGAAAGTGACGTTCGAGAAAAGACGGAGTCGCTTTTGACTATGCTGTTACATTTTGTGATATGTTCATTTTGATGTAATTAAGTTGGTTATATAAACCTTAACTTCAATTATGGACATGGTTATGATGGCTATTGCGTATGGATGGATAAGGGTTGAAAAAGTTTTAAATTCCCTTGATAATTTACGCTTCCGCAAACTATAATAAAAATGATCTCACGGACGGATTACTCTTACATTTCATTAGTGAAATGTTAAGTTTAAATCGGGTCCTGACAAAATATGCTAGTACTCTCGTATGCTTAGATGCTCGCATATCTCGCATGAACCGATGTTTTTCCATAGATTTCCTCAATGCTACAAAAAGGGTTTTGAAATAAGTGACTTAAATGATGATTCTAAGTAACTCCATAATTTGTCTAAGATCGGTTCACATGCTCAAAAGGATCATACTAAACTCATAAGAACTCTATGATAAGCTCTAAGATCGGTTCACAAGCTCTAAGGATCACAAATGAAATGCTCTAAGATCTCTATGGTGTTGGCCCTATGGTTTTGGTCTATGCTTTATGTCTCTACGGATCATAAATAACTCTAAGTAACTCCATGAACTCTATGAACTGACAAGGCTATAATTATCACTTGACTCACACGGTGTTGGTTTTGGTTTTGGTTGTTGGATCTCATCTCACATGCTATTTCACTATTTCCACGCTCTTATATATTTTTTAACGATTTCATTCTCCATGATTCGCATGCTCTATGTTTATTGCTTTATTGTTAGTAGTTTGTATACACTGAGTATCCTATGCTCAGCCGATATATGTTATCATCGGCAGGTGCTCGGGATCCCTTCGATCTATGTGGTACAGAGCCTTGGGTAGAGGAAGAGTACTTCTGTAACGCCCCAAAATACCCCATAGGAGTTAGGATACTTTGGCAATGTAACTTAACCTTAATCAATCCTGCAAAGAGTATACAAGGCATGCCAAATAGTGATCCAAAAAATTTTCTTTAACATAAATGTAATTCCAAGTGTCAACGTAAAACAATGTCTGGATAAAATACAATAATCACAAGGGTGCAAATGCTTGAGTTACCCACTCAAGCTCACATGAAAAATCCCCAAAAGGAAATCCCAAAATACATCTCTCTCTCTCTCTCATCCCAACCTATGGCCACAGGCCAACCCTAACATCTGGCTAACCATCCGAATAACCTCCTGCTCTCCCTGAGCTGCCTCAGTCCAAGAGACCAGAATCCATATGTTGTATAGTGTACTTGCCGACATCAAAGTACGGCTGAGCATGGAATACTCAGCGAGTACAAGCTACTAACTAACAAGAGTAATAACATTAATATGTAGTACAAGATACAGTTCATCAAAAAGATACATAATCAGAGTGCGGAAGCTAAAACGACATAACAACGTCAAGTAAATCATGAACATCATATTTTAACTTACGCATTATAAATTTGTATTCAAAAGTAATACTTATTCTTGAAAATACTTTTTGTGGTTTCCAAAAGTTGCTTGCCGTATTTACAACTTATTCTTGTCTTATTCTTGTATCGTGGGAATCACACATGCCTTGTTTTGTTCCTGTTTAGCTAGTACCCGAACTATGAAATGGACGGACATACTAGGTTCTTATTATTCTTGCTTGTCTTGTTTATCTAGTACCCGAAACTATAAAATGGACGGACGTACTAGGTTCTTATCATGCTTGACTAATGCCCGGACTATAATGGAACGGAACACATTAGCCTCGTGTCTTGACTTGACTAGTGCCCAGACTATGGTGGAACGGAACATACTAGTTATTCTTGCTTGACTAATGCCCGGACTATAATGGAACAGAACACATTAGTCTCCTTGCCTTGCCTTGACTAGTGCTCGGACTATGGTGGAATGGAACACACTAGTATTTTTGCCTACTAATGCCCAGACTATGATTGAACGGAACACATTAGTATTTTTTGCCTACTAATGCTCGGACTATGATTGAACGGAACACATTAGTATTCTTGCTTGACTAATGCCCGGACTATAATGGAACGGAACACATTAGTCTCCTTGCTTGACTTGACTAGTGCCCGGACTATGGTGGAACGGAACACACTAGTTATTCTTACTTGTTTGTCTTGCTTAACTTGTGAGCCAGGTATGACATATCCTAGGGATATGCCCTACCCTTGAAATTTATGCTTGTTTGTTCACATTTCTTATTCATGTCATTTTCTTATATACATATACTTGAAAAGTCGATTCATGCATGCATGTGTACTTGTGGGTGTAGTTTGTAAACATAATAATAATAGCATGGAAAAATTGAGGATAATAGATAGCATTTGAACAATTATAGGCACATGAGAGACTTAAGGAATTCGTAAAGCATATCATCATTTTTACAATTCTTAGGGAAATATCCCTATCTCATATCTCATAGATTAGGTTTTTACATTTCACATAAGCATTTAATCAAACATCTTACATGCCACGTTTTCTTCATTTTCATTAATTTGTTCTTAGCCGTAGGTTTTTCTCTCATTCATGCATTTTATCAAACACATAGAGCACAACTCCTTTCTAACCATTTGATTTCCTCTTTTTATGGTTGTAATTTCATCAACATTCAAGTGTGTTCATTATGTATACAACCCTTCCACCATTTCCATCACATAACACCCATCATATCCATATGGCATCCATCACCTTAACCACACATTCCCACATCCATCATTCCTTCTTTTTCTTGATTAAATTTAGGGATTTAATAAAACAAGTCAAGAAAAGAATGAACTAAAAAAATCTACAAGTATGCTTTTAATGTAAACCTAGGTTATTACTAAAGTAGATAGTAGGGTGTACTAACCTTGAATAGGGGAAGAAACCCTTGAAAATGTCGAGGAAGAACGCTGCCGAGCTTGGAGAATGTGCTCCTCACGTGCTTGAGCCGTGGATTGAGAAATCCAAGCTTTTTGGATGCTCTAGGGTTTCTAAACCCATGATCATTCTCCACTTGATGCCCTAGGAGAAAACCCCTTTTCTCCCCTTCTACTCTCTCTCAAAATATTGCTAAGGGTGTTTGTGAACACCCTTGGCTCGAGCCAACCCTTAAAAATAAGGGTGGAGTGGCCAAAAGATCAAAAAACCCCTAATAAAATTTCTGCAAAATGCATAGGACCGATAGACGACCGATAGATGACCAATCTACCGGTAGTGGACTGATCGATCGGTGCTTATGACCGATCTACCGGTAGTGGATCGAGTAATCGGTAGTGATCGGTGCTCTACAAAAATGCACTTTGGTATTTCAGCTATAACTTTTGACTCACTTATCCGATTTTGACGATTTAACTTGAGTTGGATTATTCATTTGAAGAGGAAAAACTGTCATGTTTTACAAAAATTATAATTCTTCTTTATTCATAGACCAAAATGCCCCTAAAGCGGACTGATCTGAAATGGGTTGCGATAGCCCAGATTTTCAACAGTACCGACTTTGGAAATTAGACTTTTGAATCAACCCCAACTCAAAATCAGGGAAATTGATCAGCATGAACCTTTAAGAGGGTTCTATTTCCTTTCCAAAAATTCAATAATCACTCAATTCCGAGCAACGATGACTAAACTAGAGCTCTTTAAAGTTGAGACAAATGCCGAGACATACCTTTTCACCACCTAAAACACCTCGAGTGTTTTCACACTCTTTTCCCTTGTGTCCAATACCCTACTCACACCTCATAAATCCTTCTCCATAGGTTTTTAACCCACCTAGGTGATCATTGCATTCACGCCCACATGCATGAGAAGCCCCGACCTCTTTATGCCTCGTGCACTGGCACTATTCACAACACTACTCACCTACAACCCATTAAACACTTAGGGTATTTTATGCCCTTGATTTTACCCACTTAGAGTATCTTTATACTCTCTTTTTAAGACTCAAACCATACACCTAAAACCCTCACTTGGCTAACCATAATATCAAGAACACAATGAAAGGGCTTAGGCCTTTACACACACCATATAAGGGCACTATTCACTAACACTATTCATAGCATAGTGAACTCAGTTCCGGGGTTCTACAACTTCGACACAGAGCCTTCCATGGATCATTACCAGGATGATGGGTCATTAGATAGGTGTCGTGACTTCGATTTCTGTTGATCGACAGTAGTTAGTAAAACACATGATATTTTGTTAAGTGAGAGTGAGATTTGTCCACTCCACCCTTTTTGGATATTACATACATGTCTATTTTGTTGGTTCATGTTTGGACCAAGTAATAGGAGTGTTTACTTTGCTTCCGCTATGTTTAGTGTATTTTGTTCCGCTATGTATTATATATCGGTTCCGCTATGTTTGTCTATGTACTCTGACAGATTTCCATGGGTGCCTTATGTATCATATTGGAGGTATGATACGGTGGTCCCCAGTCAAAGTATCCCTAACTCTTAGGGGGTAGTTTGGGTCGCAACATTAATACAGTTATTATTCAATAATTATTCAAGTAACCAAATCCTAATCCAATTAGGAGAACTAAAGTGGGCGCCCCACCCTAGGGTTTAAACCCATGGGCTTAGGCCCATATTAAAGTTCCATCTTTACGGGTTTATGGATATGGGTCAAACCCATTTCCCATTTAATTAGGTTCATTAAATAAGTACTAATATAATCCCTAGATATAAATTAACAATTAATTTAAACCATAGATTAACTTTTAATCTATTTAATCAATGATTAACATTTAATCATTTAAATAATTGATTAACTTTTAATCAATTTATGAGCTTGTATTTCTTATGTGAGCATCTCCATAGATTGCTTTGGGACATTCTTACCCTAGCTTACCCAATATTATCCTATTGACCCTGAACAAGAATTACATCGGAATTGCAAGTGACGTGAGATATCTATGTTGCAATTGAATCGCAATGTATGAATATTAACCAATACGGATTCCGCCACATGAACTTTTTTAATTCAATTGTTCATTGCAATTACATTATCCCTATTGGGCCTTCGAGATTATTTGTACTATCTAACCCATAGCCCATTGCACATCATCCGGGTTTCCAAGACTTCTGATTAAACCATGAGAATCATTTTCTCATGTAAAACATTTTGAGAAAAACCTTTCGTAAGTATAATATATTTTAAGTAAAATATATATTTCAAACTTGTTTTTGTTTCGAAATTACTTGCGCAGGATTTAAGCTTAATCGACTGTCTTACCTGAAACTTGGATAATCTCTCAAATTAATGAGTATGAATTTCTTGTTTGAAATTCATTTTGACTCGAACAGCTTTCTGACTATCCAACTGTTACTATATCGTATTCCCTAAGGTAGAGAATACTTTGGTGGAATCAAAACAGTCAGATTGCTGTTCAGTTATAAATGAACTCATCATTAAGCATCATTGAAACTGTTCAATGTGAATGAGAGACCAACTATCTGATAGTATGTTTATGCAAGATGTCTCTCATTGAATGCAAACAATCAATATACATTTAAGCACCCATATGTTGATGTATAGTCTCCACTATAATAGTTCGAGATAGAACCACATCTCAACTATGAGAACATCTTAGCATAGTCACAGCCATATAAGTGAAGTGCCCAGCTTCACCCTTAGCTGTGACTATATAAGGTATAAGGAACTGGAAAGTTATATCTGCCTGTGATAATCTAATAACATAACTTTCCTACAATATATCCTAAGGACCTTTGTCAATATCTCATATCTTATAGATCATCTCATGATCATGGTCAATTACCCATAATGAATATACAATAGATAAAGAAGTCTCTATTAATCAAATTAATAAGAATCTAACAATCTAAATGACTTTTCTGGGCATCATGTCTCACATTAATTAGCCTGAGTCTTGTCTTGCCAAAAGGTATTGACATAATTCAATCTGAATTAAACTCCTAGAGCCTTATTTCTATAGTAGATAGGTTTGTGTATGGCCTGATAGCGAGTGTCAACTAAAATGGGGGCACAGCCCTACTTAATCATATGATAAACTAGAATGATGGGTTTCACTTAACCAAGGAACATGGCGGCTGAAATAGTGACAATTATGTTGTCCTTGGTGGTCGTAAGAAAATTGGGAATCACTAATTTACGTAAGGAGTTATACATGAGATGCTCAGTGATGGATAGTCACTATCTACCTTGTAGTGCATGTGTAGTACTATCCTAAAATGAAAGATTGCATGTGTATTCAAAGGCACCAATGCTCATCAGAAATATGAAGTAATATATTTTCTAATTTTTATAGATTGAGAGGTCTATGAAATTTGACTAAATGATGAGCAATATCATCAAAGATTGAAAGCCTTGATCTAATGATATTATAATGTGTGATATTATGATGTATGTTTTATTTATTGTTATGTCGATCTATAACCACCTTCCAAGACTTTAATGAGAATCTCTTGACCAATTCCAAGTGTTTAGAATGGAAAAAGAATCTCAAGTTTGTGCTTACCATCTAAATAATTGCCCAAGTTCTCACTACTAATGGTAAATGTCATTTGAGATGTTTACAGAATAAAATAGGGCTGTTAGGCAGCTTACTATATAAAAAGACAAGTGGACACCAAGTTGACAAGGGAAACCCAGTCACAAAGAATATGATAGAGATCATGGGATTCATAAATCCCAATTTTTGGTGCTAAGATAAATTGAGATAAATTTATGGAATTAGAGGATATGATCCTCAACTAGCTCCCGGAGTCCTTTAATATGGTTTTGTTAAACAAGTAGGAAATCAGATTGTCTGAAATCCCACATGTTGTATATGGCTAAGAACCTTTGAAGTGTTTAAGGCTACTTGCAGAGATTTTCAAAAGAGTTGGATTCTCTGAATCCTGAGCATTCTTGCAAAAGAAAGAAATCCAAGATTTTTCATTGGAAATATATTCTAGTAGTATGGATAAGGGCTCTTCTGAGAAGAAAGCAAAGTATAAAGATATTGGTCATTGGATACAGGAAAAACCTTTGGAAGGATTGTCCAGCTTGTATACTCATCAAGTCAACTTAATTGTTGGAACCTCCAACTCCTAATGCTTGGTATGACCTTGCATAAGTGTAATAGTTGCATGATTGTTAAGGAGAAGGAGAAATCTGAGTAGATAAAACTTGTACTTGGGAATGGGACAAAAGTTGGATGATCGTAATCATATGAATCTTCCATTAAGAGGTAACTAACTTTATTTCACATTCTTTGAAAAGCTCAAGGAATTCCACAATGAATAAAGAAACAGCTAGGTAAGTTTCCCATGATTGAGAAGAGTACCTCTTAATAGAAATTTATAAGTTACTCTCATTACATCTTGTCTCAGAAAATTCCCATAACAAACCATAGCTTGATGGTGTTGCTAAAATCGAACAATATTGGATATGATTCGATAGAAGATGAGCTTGGGATTCGCATTAGAGATACCTAGTCTCTATTCCTGGATAACAAAAGATATTTGTAAACAGGAATGTAAGTTTCCTAGAAGAGAAACTGAATCTAGAATTGTTCCAGAAGCGGAAGCCTAGTAGACTGATAACTATGAGAATTGATAGAGATCAACTCTCTACTCTCACTATACCTAAATAGTACACTAGAACCCACAGGTCCCAGAATCTGTAGTTGGAATAACTTTTATTCCGATAAAGTAATCAAACTGTTTGATTTTCATCTAAGAATGAAAGTATCTTTTATGTGTAAATTGGTTAGTAGGAGCATAATTACTTTCCTGGCTCTATGCAAAGATAATATTCTTTTCATTGTGAATGAACTATGAATATTATTCTTCTCTTATATTTGATTTAGCAATTTTGCAATGAAGGACAAAAACTTTGACAACATGTTTTCTTAGTCCTAAATGGTTTGGAGACAAAAGGAAAATGATATTGTTATTCTCCCAATAACAATGATGTTTTTGTGCAAGTAAGATTCTAAGAAAAGAGTTTCTACCTTTATGGAGTGGAATATGTTTCTCTTAGATATGTGATATCATGAAATAGTGTACTTGTACTAGACTAGATATTCATCACAAGTTGAGGTGATAAGATATTGGTCAGATTAGTCTGGAGTATTGTACAATGGTAAAGTACAAGAATGTTAACTTCTTAAAATGATTGTTGGACAGTATTGCAAGAGTTGTAAGTGTTATTGCATCACTACAATAGTTGTGGTAAAGCAGACATGACAGACCCATGTATATTAAGTTATGCTTCAGCTGGTGTTTGAGAAACATCACTGAGAAGATGGGCATTACATCTAATTGGCTTAGACTGCAAGTAGGACATTGTTGGACATATATGCCATTGAAAGCTAATAAGAGACTTTTCTATGTTGGTTAAACAAGCATAATATTCACTCAACCAACTATAAAGGGTATTTATATTAATTATTATGTTATTTGATGATGACATAAGGTTCCATAGGTAACATTGTAAAAAAATCATGCAAAGGTTGCGAGGAGTTATGATTTTTCAGTTCCTTGTACACCTAATATTGTTTGAAGCCTCTTGAGTACTGGTTGGGTGTCGTACTTCATCATGCTTGTGTAGAACCCCGGAAATTTTTGCACATTCCTTGGAATATGTGTCAAGGTATGATGCCTTTGTAATCTTTTATTTCTATGAAATGAGAAATTTTAAAGAACTTTAAAATGTTGAGAAGTGGGATTCCTAAGTCAGATATGTTAAAATTTGGTTTACTGAACTCCATTTCCAGATCAGTTAACTTTAGGGGTAATTTGGTCAATGAATAAAGAGGAAATTGAAAATTTTAAATGCCTGAAATGTTCCTTTTCGAATGACGAATCCAACACAAGTTGAATCATCAAAATTCGATGAACGAGTCAAAAGTTATGACCGTAACAGTAAAATGAACTCGGTGCCAAAATTTGCAGAGCACCGATCGCTCGGTCACTAGAGCGATTGATCGGTCCATAACCGATCACTCGGTCCATATTAGCGATCGATCGTTCCACAACCGATCGATCCGGTAGCTATCGACTGGTGCACTTTTTGTATGGGGAAAAATTCCAGAGAGAGTGTTTTTGACCGATCGCTCGGTCAAGAACACCGATCGCTCGGTAGGCGACCAATCGCTCGGTCCTAACCATCGATTGATCGGTCTATCGCATTTTGCAGAATTTTATTAAGGGCTTTTTCATCTTTTGGGCATTTTCACCTTGCCTATAAAGGCTTGCTCGAGCCTAAGGGTTTCATAAACCCTTAGGGTAGCATTTTGAGAGAGAGTAGAGGAGAGAAAGAGGGTTTCTAACCTAGGTTTCCAACTTGAGGAGAAATCAAGGGTTTATGTCGCGACCCATAACCCACCCTAGAAGTTAGAGTGAATCTTCGACGACTTATCATGACGTACATGCCTTACTTGATGAAATAACCTGCAAATTACCTGGAGCATAAACAATAGAGGACGACATAGCGGAAGCATAACTACATAGCACAGTGGAAATCTAACAAAACCCCTATGTATATACATGATCCAAGTTTATATACAATGAACTCACAAAAGAAAGTGCGGACACGCCCGCCAAAATACATGAATATAATCTCTCAAGCTCATCCACAATCTCTCACTTAGAATCTACCACCTAATAGTGACCGTCTACATGAGGCTCCTTCGCAGGGACCTCCTCAATGTACTCCTCCACCCATGGGCCAGGAGCACAAATGTCGAAAGAAGCAGCCGATCCACTATCACCTAACGACATAAGACGTACGGCTGAGCATGGAATACTCAGCGTGTACCAAATACTAGCAAACAGCATAACAAAGCAATAACAGTATAAAGCAGAAAGCAATTTATATCATAATAGGAAAGCAAACAGTTTATAGTTCATGCTTACATCACATCAAAGCTGGTAAAATTCTTGAAAACATCATGTGCTTAAATTGCCTTGAAAATATTCTTTTCATGCGTGAAAACTTGTCTTTTCATGTGTCTTGTCTTGTCATATCGTATCGTGTCATGCATTTCATGCTTGTATCATGCGTGTCATGCTTGTCATGCCTGTCATGCGTGTATCATGCTTGCTTGCTTGCTTGGAAAATAAACATGTCCATGCTACTTGTGAGGCAAGGGAGGCCCCTCTTCCTAAATGAGAAACAACTTGTGAGGGAGGGGAGACCCCTCTTTAACGAAATGCATTGAATGTAACATGCATGCTTGGGGCGTTCTTGTTCGTGTCAAAAAGCGGAAAAAACATATCTTAAGATATGCCCTACCTCTATTTACCAACCCTTTCGTTTGGCCTTGTCATGGTGTTCGTAAATCAGAAATAAAACCTTGAAAACAAAACACGGTGTTTAATGCTTGAAACCCTACTTGTGGACTAAATGTCGTGCTCGTGGTTCCGTGTACAATTAAGGATGACAATGGCATATAAAGAACATTTGCATTCGATCAGCAATTAAATCAATAAATAAGCAATTAACCTAACAACATACCATTCTATGAAGTAAAGAAATTCACACATGTATTTTCTAATAATCATTAGCAATTTCTTCATTTTGGCATTTCATCAGACACTTGGTATATTCATTATGATTAATACCTAAATCTTGCATTACTAGGTGGGTTAATGCTCACAACACACATGTATGTTTGTTATTGGTACAATACCCTTCTCATTCCATTCATCACACAAACACAAGGCATCCAATCACCCATTCACATCCACACAACCATCCACCTTCATCCACTCGTCCCATCTCATTATCTTACTTAGAAATTAAGGAAAAACACAAAATGAAGGAAAACAAAGATAAGAGATGAACTAGAAGGTTAGTATAGGGTACCGACCTTCAATAGAGCGAAGAAAACCCTTGATATGGAGCTCTAACTTGAGGAAGAACCCCTCTTAGGTTTAAAGAACTCTAGTTGCCTTGAGGAAGATCCTTGCTTGCAAATCTCCAAGCCTGAACCTGCCTTGATCTCCAAATCAAAGCCTCTTTGGAGGATTTTCTAAATCTCCTCTCTTCCTCTTTCTTCCCTCTTTCTCTCTTCTAGGTTAGAAAAGCCCCAAAATGAGGATCCCTAAACAAGAAAAGGGTTTAAGAATCTCAAATCCGGCATCAATTATCACGTGCGATCGATCGCACACTTGTCTGCGATCGATCGCAGGTCCTTGCGATCGATCGCACATGGATGCGATCTATCGCACATGAACCCGAAAGTTTTTGGTCTGATTTTCCCTGCATGCGATCTATCACACCTGGGGAATCCATCTATCGCATATGGCCCAGGGAGTTTGGAACCATTTCGCCTGCATGCGATCGATCACACCCTCCAGATTTTGTTGTTTTCTCCTATTTTCCCCACTTTGGTAATTCGGCCATAATTTTTTAACTCGGTTGCCCGATTTTGATGATTCAACTTGCGTTGGATTTGTCTTTCGAAGGGGAACATTTTTGGCTCAGCCATAACTTTTGACTCAGCCATAACTTTTAGAATTTCCAATTTCTTCTTTATTTATTAACCAAATTGCCCTTAAAGTTGACTGATCCGCAAATGAGATTCAGTAACTCGGGTTTTCGACATATCCGACTGAGGAATACTACTTCTTAACACTTAGAATTCTTTAAATTTCCTCATTTCATAAAATTAGGAGGATTACAAAGGCTTAATACCTTGGCATGGGTTCCAATACATGGAAAAATTTCTGGGGTGCTACAGTTTAAGGACCCTAGATCATTCCAAAGGCTTGGATTCTCCAAATCTAAGGTTCAAGCACGAGTGGAGCACGCCCTCTAAGCTAGGGCAGCATTCATCCCCGGCATTTGCAAGGGTTTTCTCCCCATTTTCAAGGTTGGTACCCTATACTACTGTCGCGACCCAAAACCCACCCTAGGGGTTAGAGTGAATCTTGGACGACTCATCATGACATGCATGACTTGCTTGACCAAAATAACCTGAAAAGGACCTGGAGCATATACAATAGAGGATAATAATAGCAGAAACATATAACAAAGCACAGCGGAAGTCTAACAAACCTCTATGTATATACATACGTGATCCAAGTTTGATACAAAAGAAATCAAGACAAAGAAAGTGCGAACAGGCCCGCCAAAATACATGAATACATTTCTCTCAACTCACCCACAGCTATCCGCTCAGAATCTACCACAACCTAATAGTAACCCTCACCCTGAGGTTCCTCCACAGGCTCCTCAACGTACTCCTCCTCCACCCATGGGCCAGGAGCACAGACATCGAATGGAGCAGTAGCTCCCTCAGAACCTACCGACATAAATGTACGGCTGAGCATAGAATACTTAGCGTGTACCAAATACTAACCAACAGTCATAGAAAATAATAACTATATAGAAAGCAGGAAGCAGTTCACAGATATAAAATAGGAACAATTCATATCATCATGCGATAGTAAAGCATTTGATAATCATGCTTGCATTTCGTAAAAGCTGATAAAATCCTTGAAAAACATCGTGCACTTGACTTGACTTAAAACATCCTTTTCGTGCTTAAGAACTTGTCAAGTCATGTGTCTTGTTTTGTCGTGTCGTGTCGTGTCATGTCATGCATGTCATGCTTGTATCATGCGTGTCATGCGTGTACCATGCTTGTCATGCGTGCTTGCTTGGGAGTTCAACATGCTCATGTACTTGTGAGATACGCTTATGAGATGCCTTGAGAGGGAAGGGAGGCCCTTATTTCATGATATGCCTTGAGAGGCAAGGGAGACCCTTCTTTAATGCAATGCACTTGTGAGTGAGGGGAGACCCCTCATGGAAGGGAGAGAAGTATAAACTCCCTCCTAAGAAATGCTTGTTCTTGTCCTCTTGTCAAAAGTGAAGTGAAACATATCGTAGGATATGTCCCACCTCTAAGTCTTGTTCTTAAGAATACCAATAAAACATGTCATGCATGCCGTGCTCGTGGGATCATGTGAATACTTTCATTTGAAATTAAATATGACAATTTGGGGATTTCACAATACATAGAACATCAAAATTTGAGCAAGAAATCATTCATTCAAATTTTAGGGAAAGCAAGTAAGCACACTATCATAAGCTCTAGCAATTCCATTAATATTTAAACATGCATTTTTCCACTACAATTCGTCATTTTCTCCATTGAGGCATTTCATCAAACACATGGTATGTGTATTTTGGTTAACACCTAAATCTTTCATTTTATCCTACATGAATCATTCTTCATTCAATCCACATCATGTATGTTCATTATTGAGGTGAAATGCCCTTCTCATTTTAATCATCACAACACAACCCACGGCATCCAATCGCCTATTCACGTCCACACAACCATCCATCATTCCATCTCCTTATCTTGTTTAGAAATTTAGGGAAAACATAAAATAAGGGGAAGATAGAGATAATCGATGAACTAGAAGGGTAGTATAGGGTACCGACCTTGATTTGCGGTTGAATAACGCCCTTGATGTGGATTCCAACTTGAGGAAGAACTCCCACTTGGGTATGGAGAACTCGTGATGCTTTGGGGAAGCCATTTGCTTTAAATTTCCCAAGCTTGAACTCCCTTTGATATCTCAATCCAAGCTCCTTGGAGGATTTCCTCAAAATCCTCTCTTCCTCTTTCTCCCCTTTTCTCTCCTCTAGGTTAGAAATGCCCCAAAGTGAGGATCCCTAACAAGAAAAGGGTTTAAGACCCTCAAATTCGGAATCTGCTACCGCATGCGATCGGTTGCACACTTATCTGCGATCGATCGCAGGTCCTTGCGATCGATTGCACTTGGATGCGATCTATCGCACATGAACCCGAACATTTCTGGTCTGATTTCCCCCTGCATGCGATCGATCGCAGATACCTGCGATCTATCGCACCTGGGGATTCATCTATCACATATGACCCCGAGAGTTTGGGACCTATTTCGCCTGCATGCGATCGATCGCACAAAACTTATGATCGATCGCACCTCCCAGATCTTGTTGTTTTCTCCTATTTTTCCATATTTGGTAATTTGGCCATAACCTTTGACTCGGTTGCCCGAGTTTGACGATTCAACTTGCATTGGATTCGTCTTTCAAAGGGGGACATTCCTGCCATTTTAGAATTTCCAATTTCTTCTTTATTTATTGACTAAATTACCCCTGAAGTCGACTGATCCGCAAATGGGTTTCAGTAACTCGGGTTTTTGATATACTCGACTTAGGAATACTACTCTTTAACACTTAGAGTTGTTCAAAATTTCTCATTTTTATAGAAATGGAAGATTACAGGGGCTTCATGCCTTGGCACGGGTCCCAACACATGGCAAAAAGTTCTGGGGCTCTACAACTACCCTCCTAGTTCATATTCTTCTTCTTTTCTTGGCTTTCCTTATATTCTAAGTATAAAAATGAGATGGAATGAATGGATGGAAATGAATGGTCGTGTATGGGCAATAGATGTCGTCTGGTTGTTGTGATGAATGAAATAGGATGGGCATTGTACCAATAATGAAAATACACGCATGTTGTGAGCATTAACCCACCTAGAAATGCAAGATTTAGGTTTTAACAATAATGCACATACTAAGTGTTTGATAAATTGCCGCTATGAAGAAAATGATAATCTTTCCTAGAAAATGCATGTGTGAACCTTCTCGAAATTCCTAGACTGGCATTAAATGCTTATTAATTGATTGATTGATTATTAAATGCAATGTTTTCTATACAATTGTCATGCTTAATTGTACACGAAGCCACGAGCACGGTATGTAGTCCATGAGTAGGGTTTCAAGCATTAAACACCGCGTTTTGTTTTAAGAAAATCAAGGGTTTTATTCTCGATTCATGAACACTATGACAAGGCCAAACGTAAGGGTTGGTAATTAGAGGTAGGACATATCTTACGATACGTTTTGCCTCGCTTTTAACAAGAATAAGAACAAGCATTTCATGTGAGGGAGGTTACACTTCCCTCCCTTCAAGATTGAAAGAGGGGTCTCCCCTCTCTCGCAAGCGCATCTCACAAGTGCATCTCATAAGTGCATCTCACAAGTGCATCTCACAAGTTGCATGAGCATGTTTAAATTCTAAGCACACACGCATGACAAACAAGCAAGACAGACATGACAAGTTTTCACGAATGAAATGAGTATTTCAAGCTAAGTCAAATACAAGATGATTTCAAGAGTTTTTCTGACTTTGATATGATACAAGAATGAAATATAAACTATTTACTTTTCCTATTATTTATATGAACTGCTTCCTTCTTTACTCTGTTATTATCACGCTATGACTATTGGTTAGTATTTGGTACCTGCTGAGTATTCTATGCTCAGCCGTACGTTTATGTCGGCAGGTACTGGGGGAGCTCCTGCTCCATTCGACATCTGTGCTCCTGGCCTATGGGTGGAAGAGAAGTACATTGAGGAACTTACAGAGGAGCCTCATGTAGATGAGTACTATTATGTGGTAGATTCTAGCTGAGCGTGGGTGAGCACGAGAGATTATGACTATGTATTTTGGCAGGCATGGCCGCACCTTCTTTATCTTGTTCTCTTTTTCCTTTTTGTACAAAACTTGGATCATGTATATACATAGAGGTTTTTGGCTAGACTTCCGTTGTGATATGTAGTTTATGCTTCCGCTATTTTGTCCTCTATTGTATGTGCTCAGTGTATTTTGCATGATGGTTTGCCAAGCATATAATGTGAGTCATGACAAGTCATCCAAGATTCACTCTAATTCCTAGGGTGAGTTTTGGGGTGTGACAAAAGTGGTATCAGAGCTTAGGCTTTAGGTGTTTAGGGTCACTTAGAATCGGGTTCCATGGTTTGGCAAGAGCATATGTCAGGAAGCAAGTTAGGAAGGAAGTAAGTCGGAAGCAAGTCACGTTCCAAGTGTGAGACTAAACGTTAGTCTTAGTCTACAATGGTTGCTTTAACCAAGTACGGGTCTTAGGAACGCTAGAACACCAAAGTATAATATTATAAATACTCTGATGACTTGACGTGATGAATGTGATGGTACTATACTATTATATGTGGTATTGTTATAGGGTATTATATGCTATATGGTGTGCGTACTATGTACTTATACTATTATGTGTGGTATTGTTATGGGGTATTATATGTTAAATGGTGTGCATACTATATGTCACGTGCTAAGTGAAAACCAATGCTTTATGAATGAATTTCCAGTTAGACCCATGAGTTGAGTGATACTCAGGCTAGGGTCTAGCCTAGGTGTTAGTTGACAAGAGGGTGGTAGGTCCTTTGTCATACCCTGTACTATGGGGTCTTAGTAGGGAATAGTCTTCCGAGTGAGACAGTAGGATTCTCCTTCGTCTTACGAGTTTAGTAAAATTAGTGTTATTGCGAAAATAGGGACATAGGTTTTGATATATAATATTATGCGTATTCGGTGTAATTTGGCTTGTTAAACTATACTTAACGCGTCTTACATCACACATAAGCATAAGTCGCACATCACGGTATGACGATAAGTTCATGTAACCCCACGACAAAAAAAAAAGATATAATTTCAATAAGCTCAGGGATGCTTGATGCACGCTTCTAGATACAGATGCGCATTTTTGTAGCACGTTCTAGACCCAGTGCTCAGTCCCAAATGATAATAATTTTGGACTAGCACACGGATGTCTGATGCACATTTCTAGATGCACGTCTACAGCACATTCTAGACTCAATGCTCGGTCCTAGTTCTAGATACAGATGCGCGTTCATTCTGCAGCATGTTCTAGACCCGATGCCCAGTCCAAAATAATAAAGAAATTACAAACTTCAAAGGGTAGCGTGCACTTCATACATTGCATAATCATCATGCACCTCATGATCATCATACATATCATGCACTCTCATACATAACATGCACTCCATGCATGGCATAAGCATCATGCATAGCATAAGCATCATGCGTCGCATGAGCATCATACGTGTCATTCACATCATACATTTTCATACACGGCACGCATTTCATACTTGGCATGAACATCACACACATATCATAAACATCATATGCATATCCTACATACATCCGGTAGATCTTAGAAGCAACATACATCTTGTAAATCCCTAAATAGGTGTTGGCAAATTCCGTGATCATTAGATAGGTCAGTTGAGTCGAGTCCTCGAGTCATGTTCAACTTGTCAGAAAAGAAGAGAAGAGCTAAAGCTTAAAGAAGATAGAAGAAAGAGAAGAAAAAGGTTCTACTCCGGATCTAGACAGGTAATGGACTTAGAGACCCCTACCTAGGTTTGATTTGACTTAGATAACCCTAAAAATACCTAGGAGGATAGATTTAAGCCTACCAAAGTTATTTGATCTTAGTTGAATCAAATAAAAATAAAATGAATTAATTTTGGCAAAAATTCTGTCTCAACCGATCGCTCGGTATTGCGACCGATCGATCGGTGGCCTACCGAGCGATCGGTGGCTATCGACTGGACTAAATATTTGTATGGGGAAAATTTCCAGAGAGATGTTTTAAGACCGAGCGATCGGTCATTAGAACCGATCGATCGGTTGTGCACCGAGCGATCGGTTGTGAGCACCGATCGATCGGTCCCCGTAAAAAGAATTTTTCTTTTTCTGGATTCTTTTTTTAACCCTATATAAACAACTTTTGAGAGACCTAATTCGTGTCTTTGATAATTTTTGAAAGAGTAGAGGTCTGAGAAACTCTTCTAGGGTTTTTCTAATTGTTTTTATTAGATCTTTGTGATCCCTCCTCTTTCTTAGATCCTAGAGAATGCAAGTATAGATTAAAATCTTTGATCTTGCATTGTGTGATCTCAGATCTGTATGAGATCCCTCTAGGGTTTGAAATTTACTAAATTGATTCACAACCCTACACCTTGTGTGTGTGTCCGGTGTTTGATCCGGAGCCTTCGTGGAAGGAGATCGATCGTGTGTGATCGTGGATTTGAAGTTGCTTGAAAAGATTTGGTCGGTGTGGAACCGAAGCTGCTAAGGCGGAGATCGAACCTGCTGGTTCGTGGAAATCAAGAGTAAGAGTCTATACCTAGGAACATAGTTTCTGTTTTGGTAAGGTCTTATCTTGTACTTGATATCTTTTCATAGTGAAGTTTATTGCTGGACAAGGTCCCGTGGTTTTTTCCCGTTAGGGTTTTCCACGTAAAAATCTTCTGTGTTTGATTTGTGTGGATTGTCTGATTGAGTTAATCATTGATTTTTAAACATATTAATTGAAAAATTAAAATTGGTTAGAAATTATTAGATAGACCTATTCACCCCCCCTCTAGGTCTTAGAGATCATTGATCTGGATAAATTTCAATTGGTATCAGAGCTAGTTCACTGATAAGGCTAATCCCTTAAGTGTGATCCTGTATTATCCGTGATCATGAGTACTCTAAGAGAAGGAGGATCCGTCTCTCGTCCCCCACTTTTTGATGGAAATAATTATGCATACTGGAAAGCCAGAATGAGAGCCTTTCTCAAATCAATTGACGAGAGAATTTGGATGTCTATACAGAATGGGTGGACTACGCCCGTAAAAACTGTAGGTGATTTGACTGTCGTCAAATATTCTGATGAATGGACCAGAGAAGAGCTTGATTCAAGTGGATGGAACACTAAAGGTCTCAATGCTATCTTTACTGCAGTCACTGCTGAGGAATTCAGACGAATTTCTTCATGTGAAACAGCAAAGGAGGCTTGGGACATTCTTGAAATTACCCATGAGGGTACTACCACTGTTAAAATCTCAAAACTCCAAATGTTAACCACCAAATTTGAACATTTAAACATGGACGACAATGACACTTTTGATGAATTCTATGCAAAACTTAGTGACATTGTCAACGCTAGTTTCAATTTAGGTGAGAAAATATCTGAGTCCAAAATAGTTAGAAAAGTCCTTAGATCTCTCCCAGAGAGATTTCAACCCAAAGTCACTGCAATCGAAGAGAGTAAAAATGTTGACTCTCTGAAGATTGAGGAATTGGTTGGATCACTCCAAACCTATGAACTCAATCTACGTCCATCCAAGAAGAATAAATCTTTAGCCTTGAAAACCATCAAGGAAACTTTGGATGAGGATGACAGTGATGGAGAAATGAATGAGGAAGAAATGGCTCTTTTCGTTAAAAAATTTCGAAAATTTTTTAGAACGAAAAAGAGGTTTAATCCCAAACAGGGAGGAAAATCTTTTGATAAGTCAAAGTCTAAGCCCTGGGAAAACAAGAAAAATTCCAAAAGTGGCGACAAGAAATCCCAAGGTGTTCAATGTTATGAATGCCATGGCTTCGGTCATATTTCACCTAACTGTCCTAACAAGAAGAAGAGTAAGGGCAAGGTGATGAATGCCTGTTGGGATGACAGTGATTCCGAGAATGAAGAATCGGACAGTTCCTCTTCAAGTGAAGATACTGGAAATCATACGGCTTTCACTGTTTCCCTATCTGGGATTCTTGAGACTACCTCTGCGGTTGATGAAAAGGATAGAAGTGATGAAAGTATTCATACTGAGTCAAGTGATGACTTACAGAAGAGTCAAACTGACTCTGAAAGTGATGAAGATTTGAAAACAACTTATGATAAGTTGTATGCTGAAAGTTTAAAACTGACTAAAACAAAAATCTCTTTGAGCAAAAAACTCAAATTCATTCAAAATGAAAGAGATATCTGTAAACTAGTAGCAGAAGAGAAGAGTGCACTAGTTAGTCAGTTGGAAAATGAAAAAGAAGCATTTGTTATAAAAGTTCAATGTCTTTTGGAAGAGAATGTCTCATTGACTAATGTGGTCAGAAAATTAGAAGATGAAAGAGACACTTCCATGAAAGAAATTGAAGAGTTAAAAACTCTGCAAATGGAGCTGGAAACTTTTAAAGTCTCTCTTGTTGATAAGGTGAAATTTCTTGAAAAAGAACACCAAATTACCCTTAAAGACAAGACTGACTTGATTCAGAAGGTCTATACTCTTGAAAAAGAAGTGAGAATGTTTGGTAACACCAGCTGCCTAGATGAATTAGTCAGAAAGTATGGATCAAATTCTAGTAGATCTGGGATAGGACATGTTGACACACCAACTGGTCCTTTAGCTGTTGGAACAATGGCTAGTGCAGTGTTTGAGCCAATACATTCTGAACCCAAAGAAAATTTACCTTCTACATCAAGTACTAAGGCTTATACAAATATTGTAAAGCCGAGAAATACAGCTCCTAGAGTGAATGCTTTAAGGAATCAAATTCCAGTTAGAAGAAATCTTCCTCCTCTACCAAGATTCATACCCACATGTCACTTTTGTGGTGTGAGAGGTCACATTCGACCTAATTGTAATGCATTTAGGAGAGCTCCCCAAAATGGTTCATGGAACCAAAATCTGAGTCAAGGGACTCTTCAAAGGCAGATTCAGGTTCTAGCTGAAAAGTCTAGAATGTTGAGCGATGATGTTAACAGAATTGCTCAAATCTCTAGGACAAGGACTGGTCAATTTATTCCAAATGATTATTCAAGAGGAAATAATTTGACTTATCACAAAACTAGAACTGAACAAAACAGAAAAAGGTCAAGGAGGACAAAAAGGAAAAAGATCTCTACTACACAGATTAATGATCAAAGATCTAAACAAAGTTTAAAGACTGTGTATGTGAGAAAGGAAGACCTTAAGTGCTTTGTCATTCATACTGCCTTGAAAGCCCAAAACACAGAAATGTGGTACTTCGATAGTGGGTGTTCTCGGCATATGACAGGTAACAAGTCCTTATTTATTCAATTTGAGGACTGTCCTGATGGGACTGTTACTTTTGGTGATGGAAGCAAGTCATTAGTCAAAGGAAAGGGTATCATCAATTCACCAGGCATACCTAAATTGAAAGATGCCTTGTTTGTTGAAGGACTGAAAGCTAATTTAATTAGCATAAGTCAACTATGTGATGATAATCATGCTGTGCACTTTACCCAAAATAAATGCTTAGTCATTAATGGTAAAGGTAAGTGTGTTCTAGAAGGATTGAGAACCACTGACAATTGCTACGGCTTAACTCCCAGTACTATTCCCTCAAATGTCTGTTATAAGACTAGAATTGAGGAGGTTGATTTGTGGCACCGAAGACTAGGTCACATGAACTTCAAAGACCTATGTAAAATCTCTAAGCAAGAGCTTGTGAGAGGTGTTCCCAAACTAGGAAAGCCTTCTACTGCTGTGTGTGGGCCATGTCAAATTGGTAAACAAATTAGGACCCCACATAAGAAGACTTCAAGTATTGCTACTTCATATCCACTGGAATTAATTCATATGGACCTTATGGGTCCTACAAGAACTGAAAGTCTAGGTGGAAAGCGATACATCCTAGTCATGGTTGATGATTTCTCTAGAATGTCTTGGGTGGCATTTATAAGAGAGAAATCCGATGCTTTTGACAATTTCAAAAGTATTTGCTTGAAAATTCAAAATGAGAAAAGATGCCCAATCACTCGAATTCGAAGTGATCATGGAAAGGAGTTTGAAAACTCTAAGTACAATGACTTTTGTGATGAGTCTGGTATCAAACATGAATTTTCTGCACCTATTACACCTCAGCAGAATGGTGTAGTAGAGAGGAAGAACAGGGTTCTCCAAGAGATGGCTAGAGTTATGCTTCATAGCAACAATCTAGCTTCTCATTTCTGGGCTGAGGCAGTTCACACTGCTTGCTATATAGTTAATAGAGTTTTTGTAAGACCTGGAACAAGGAAAACCCCATATGAGTTGTGGAATAACAAGAAACCTAGTGTAAAGTACTTTCGAGAATTCGGAAGTAAATGCTATATCCTTAAGGATAGAGAGCAACTGGGAAAATTTGAATCCCGGAGTGATGAAGGGATATTTCTTGGGTATTCCACCAACAGTAGAGCTTATCGAGTGTATAACTTGAGAACCTCTACAATTATGGAGTCCATAAATGTAATTGTGGATGACTCTGGTGTTGAAAATGTGCAATGTGAGGATGATGAAAGTGCTGAAAATGAAGATGTTGAAATTATTTCAACTTCACCTATTGATAAGCAAACATCTCCATTAAAACCTACACATCCTAGGGTCATGAGTCCTCACACCTCCACTGATATTATTGGTGATGTTGAAAGTGGAGTGAGAACGAGGAAACAAATTGAAAATGAAGTTAGCTACATTTGCTATACTTCATCTTTTGAACCCAAGAATGTAGCTGAAGCTCTTGCAGATGATAATTGGATAAATGCAATGCAAGAAGAGTTACTTCAGTTTACTAGGAATGATGTTTGGTATTTAGTACCTAGGCCTAATAATACAAATGTGATAGGTACCAAATGGATTTTCAAGAACAAATCTGATGAAAAAGGTACTATCATAAGAAATAAGGCTAGGTTAGTTGCACAAGGATATACCCAAATTGAAGGTATTGACTTCGATGAAACTTTTGCTCCTGTAGCCAGACTAGAATCAATAAGAATTCTTCTAGCTGTGGCTTGTAATATGAAATTCAAACTTTTTCAAATGGATGTTAAGAGTGCCTTTCTGAATGGCATTCTACATGAAGAAGTCTATGTGGAACAACCAAAAGGGTTTGAAGATCCACATCACCTTGATCAAGTTTATCGACTAAAAAGGGCCCTCTATGGTTTAAAACAAGCTCCAAGAGCTTGGTATGAGAGGCTGACTACTTATCTCTTGGAAAACGGATTTTCGAGAGGGGGAGTAGACAGAACCCTTTTCATAAAGAAAGTGAAAGGTGATATTGTCATCGCCCAGATATATGTTGATGACATAGTATTTGGTTCCACATTAGACTTACATGCTCATTCATTTGCTGAACAAATGAAAAATGAATTTGAAATGAGCATGGTTGGTGAGCTAAGTTTCTTCCTTGGTCTTCAGATCAAGCAATTGGATTCTGGGATCTCAGTATCTCAAATCAAATATGCAAAAAATTTAGTGAAGAAATTTGGAATGAGTTTTGCTAAGCATGCTAGGACTCCTATGAGTACTACTATAAAACTTAGTAAAGATACTTCAGGGAAGGATGTCGATCAGACTAATTATAGAAGCATGATTGGTAGTTTGCTCTACCTAACTGCTACTAGACCCGACATAGCCTTTAGTGTTGGAGCATGTGCCCGTTATCAAGCAAATCCCAAAGAGTCTCACTTAGTTGCTGTCAAGCGTATCATTCGCTATGTGAGTGGAACTTTGTCCTTAGGCCTCTGGTATTCTTTCGATACAAATGTCATTGTTGTGGGGTATTCTGATGCTGATTGGGCTGGAAATACTGATGATAGGAAAAGCACCTCCGGCGGGTGTTTCTATATTGGAAACTGCTTGGTTGCTTGGCTTAGCAAAAAGCAGAATTCCATTTCCTTGTCTACAGCCGAGGCTGAGTATATAGCAGCTGGTAGTTGTTGCACCCAACTTCTGTGGATGAAACAGATGTTGAAGGATTATGGAATTGATCAAAGCACTATGATTGTGTATTGTGATAACACAAGTGCAATCAATATCTCCAAAAATCCTGTGCAACACTCTCGCACAAAGCATATAGACATTAGGCATCACTTCATCCGTGATCTTGTTGAGCAAAAAGTTGTGTCTATTGAGTATGTCCAAACAGAGAATCAATATGCGGACATTCTCACAAAACCTTTAGATTCCCTTAGGTTTGAACTCCTTAGGAAATCCATCGGTTTGTGTGGAGTTGAGTAATGGTGTACTTGTTTTATAGCCTATGTGTTTTTCATGTTCTATTTAAGTCATAGAGCTATTTTTTTTGTTATTTTCTTTAAGTAATAAAAATCCAAAAACATTCAAAAAATTGAAAAATATTGCAAAAAATAATGTGGTTGTATGACCTTATTTATCCTATCTTTTAGCTTAATGTTATTTCCTTGAAATCATATTTAACTATATAATCCAAGGATAAATATATCATAGGATTGAATAAAATAGGAAAGTTCAATTGTTGGTTCGATCTTGTGATTGAATTTGGTCATGCTAATTAACCTCAGTTAGAGTTGAGCATACTATGATGTTCTAATTAGCACAAGCACTCTGACTGATTCTTTAGATGGTTTTAGTTCCTATATAAAGGTTCTGATATTATACCATATGGTTCCCTAGATTAATCAAATCTAGTATAACCAATGTCATAAAAATTCCATAAGGTGAGCCCCCTAGATATAAAAATATTGACATGGAGAGGACTACCTGTGAGTTTGTGTGATAGCTACTAGTGAATGCAAACAGTAAGTAATGGCTACCTAGACAAACAGTAGGTATCTATATGGATTGCTAGTGTGAAAGCCCCTACTGTCATTAGAAAGAGCTACCTTCTCACTTGAGTGAAAGTCACCAGTGTGCTAGTGTCTATATATGTGTACTCCAAAAAGAATTTACATAATGAGTACAATTTGACTGAAAAAGAAATGAAATAATTTATTAGTCAAATATGGGGTAAAAATTGCTCATCAGATAAATATGGATGATTATTGGTTTTAACACTAGTTTTTGAAAATTTTAGAGTATCATTTGAAATATAATGTCAAAATCTAGATTAAAGAAGGAAACCAATTCAACGAGTCAAGTAATGAATTTTGATTTCATACTCACATTACTTCTAATTGTATCTTGACTCTGATTGTGAATTTGATGCAAATACCATATTTAATCACCGGTGAAAATCAATTAATGTTTTCATAATCCTTGTTTATGCCTATACTTGATATATCAATTCTTGGGTGATTATTATCTATGATTTTGATGAAATCACATATTGCAAATTTTTTTTATTAGTTGGTCATTTTGAGGTGAAAATTTATTTTAAATATTCCATTGGTTGAGGGGGAGAAAAGGTTTTAACTGTGAAAATTTTTGAAAAATTTTCAGAGCACCGATCGCTCGGTGCTAAAGACCGATCGATCGGTCTTTCGTAAACAGGGTTATAAAACCCTCATTTCTATTTTTTTGTTCACTTGTTCTCCGATCTCCAGAGCGATCTCTCGGTTTCCTCTCCTCCAAATCTTTCCTACGAACATTCCATTCTACTCTAAAGGTTTCCCAAGGATCTAAAAGGTAAGAGTTGTGCATTTTCTTTGCTTTAGATTGATTTTCTCATCTAGGGCATCATTTCTTGCATTTTCTTAAATGGCGTTCGTTTTGTCGTTAATCCTTCTTGCATATCTCATGTCTGGCATCCCCAAACGTCGGAGGTTGGTCCTCAACAACCAAGAGGATCCTCCTCAAGATGAGGAAAACCTAGAGCCCTTTACTTTCACTCCAATAGGGCATGGTATTTCCATAGGGGACAGGCCAATTCGTAGAATGATTGATTCTACAATTGAGAATCGTCAAAAATCTCTGGCTGATAAAACTCGGAAAAATAAAGGTAAAGCTTCATCTTCCCAGTCTAGTAAGTTATCCCAGTTTATCAGTCCTACTGCTGCTTAACTCTATAGTGAGTATTTTAGCAAGAAAGGTGTTATGGTTGAAAGGGACATACATATTTCTGATTTTGGTGATTATTATCTTCCTACTCTCATTTCAGATCGTCAATGGGAAGGTATACTTACCTTATCCGGTCCTGCTTCTGTCCAGTTAGTTAGAGAATTTTACTCTAATTTTTCTGAAATCAACCAGAAAAAATGGTCATTCAAATCTCGAGCATTAGAACAATCTGTTATCATAAATGCTGATTTGGTTTCTAAATTCCTTGGATGTCCTAGAGTTCCAAATGCATATTATCCTTATAATTATAAAACTGATGAGGATAAAGACTCCATGGAACATGTAGTTACCTTTCTAAGTGGTACTCCTTCGTTTTGGGTTGGGTCTCTTATTGAAGTGGCGAAACTCACTAAGGATGCTAGACTAGTAAACCTTGTTATGAGTGCCAATATCCATCCAAAGGTTCATACTGCGGACCTTAGGGAAGATAGAGCTAGATTTTTGTTTAGTCTTCTACGTGGGCGTGATATTGATCTTGCCGCTCACATCATTGACTTGATGATCCAAGCCCATCAAACTAATACAGCAGTTGGAGCCCTACCATTTGGTTCACTCATCACTAAACTTCTTGGTTCTCAAGGAGTTATCGCTCCTCCTGGTGTTCCTACTCGAGTTCCTAAGGGTCCAATCACCAAAAAGACCCTAGCTCAGAGTTTTTCACATGCCTCAGTTCGAGATACAGAGGAGGGAGCAGAAGTTGGTGCTGGGTCATCTCGTCCTCCTCCTACCACTATGGACGATCTTGGGAGGATGATGAGAGAGATGCAGATGGATCTCCGGACTCATATTTCTTCATACGAGGAGTTTACTACAGAGGTTCGTGGTCGACTTGGATCTCTCGATGCAGCAGTGCTTGGAGTACAGAGAGATGTTCGAGATTTTCGAACTTACTATGAGTCACAGCTCACTTCTGATGATGAGCAAGAGTGATGGTTCGTGATAGAAGTTGTTTTTTAGTCGAGTGACAGACTTTGTTTACCATTTTGATGTATTTTGAATTGGTTGTACTTAGTACAAACCTTCTTGGTTATTATTGACTTGTTATGGATGTATATATTTGAATGGTTTATGCTCCTTACAGTCTATCTCATCTCCTTTCAATGGTTTATGATTTTCTTTTCTAATCCACCTTTGGCATTTCGAGCCAAAAAGGGGGAGAATATGTTATGGATGATGAATGGTTATAGATTGTGTTATGGATGAGTTATGGATGATGAATGGTTATAGATTGTGTTATGGATGATGAATGGTTCTTTTGGAATACTAACCTGTTATGGATTGTGAATGGTTTTGAATGGTTATACATATTTTCATCCTATATGTTATTTCCCATGCTTCACAGGTTTTTGATTTAGCATGTGCAGGCAAACAGGTTCTAAGTTTGGTAAATCATGACAAGTTAACATGTCAACAGTCATGTAATTATTTTTGAGTCATGTAAAGGTCAATTTTCCATTTTTGAATCAATTGGGAAAATTTGAACCTAGTATATGAATTAGTTTTGTTTTGTCCCGGAATTGCCAAAGGGGGAGATTGTAAATCCCTAAATAGGTGTTGGCAAATTCCGTGATCATTAGATAGGTCAGTTGAGTCGAGTCCTCGAGTCATGTTCAACTTGTCAGAAAAGAAGAGAAGAGCTAAAGCTTAAAGAAGATAGAAGAAAGAGAAGAAAAAGGTTCTACTCCGGATCTAGACAGGTAATGGACTTAGAGACCCCTACCTAGGTTTGATTTGACTTAGATAACCCTAAAAATACCTAGGAGGATAGATTTAAGCCTACCAAAGTTATTTGATCTTAGTTGAATCAAATAAAAATAAAATGAATTAATTTTGGCAAAAATTCTGTCTCAACCGATCGCTCGGTATTGCGACCGATCGATCGGTGGCCTACCGAGCGATCGGTGGCTATCGACTGGACTAAATATTTGTATGGGGAAAATTTCCAGAGAGATGTTTTAAGACCGAGCGATCGGTCATTAGAACCGATCGATCGGTTGTGCACCGAGCGATCGGTTGTGAGCACCGATCGATCGGTCCCCGTAAAAAGAATTTTTCTTTTTCTGGATTCTTTTTTTAACCCTATATAAACAACTTTTGAGAGACCTAATTCGTGTCTTTGATAATTTTTGAAAGAGTAGAGGTCTGAGAAACTCTTCTAGGGTTTTTCTAATTGTTTTTATTAGATCTTTGTGATCCCTCCTCTTTCTTAGATCCTAGAGAATGCAAGTATAGATTAAAATCTTTGATCTTGCATTGTGTGATCTCAGATCTGTATGAGATCCCTCTAGGGTTTGAAATTTACTAAATTGATTCACAACCCTACACCTTGTGTGTGTGTCCGGTGTTTGATCCGGAGCCTTCGTGGAAGGAGATCGATCGTGTGTGATCGTGGATTTGAAGTTGCTTGAAAAGATTTGGTCGGTGTGGAACCGAAGCTGCTAAGGCGGAGATCGAACCTGCTGGTTCGTGGAAATCAAGAGTAAGAGTCTATACCTAGGAACATAGTTTCTGTTTTGGTAAGGTCTTATCTTGTACTTGATATCTTTTCATAGTGAAGTTTATTGCTGGACAAGGTCCCGTGGTTTTTTCCCGTTAGGGTTTTCCACGTAAAAATCTTCTGTGTTTGATTTGTGTGGATTGTCTGATTGAGTTAATCATTGATTTTTAAACATATTAATTGAAAAATTAAAATTGGTTAGAAATTATTAGATAGACCTATTCACCCCCCCTCTAGGTCTTAGAGATCATTGATCTGGATAAATTTCACATCTCACCAAAAGTAAGAGGATTTCACTTGAACCACTCAAATAAATGAACTAGCCATTAGTATTAGTTTAAACTAGTTAAGGTCTTAAGTATGTAATCAGTTAATACCCTAACTGAGTGTGAAACTTAGCGTCGCTAGGAAAACTAGTTGTACAATTATACTATTATAGTTGTACTTAGATATATACGATGTGCTCGCATAGGTTAGGGGCTTGAGTTCAACTTATACTCAGGATAAGTTATTGCCCTTGAGTAGCAACTAACAAGTTAGTCTCAAGCCAAAACATGTTGCAACTCAACCGACCTCGTATCTTGGCTTCGCTAGGAACCTCAGAGCATATTATTATAATATAGTGTGTGTGTCTTGATGTATGTTCTATACATTGATGGATACCTGCTATTATGAAAATGCAATGTCGGAATATGATGGGATACGAGTTAGACTCATGCTTTGCTATCGTCCTCAGGTGTCGCGACCCAAAACCCACCCTAGGAGTTAGAGTGAACTTTGGATGACTAATCATGACTTACATGACTTGCTTGACAACCAACCTACAAAAAACCACAGAGCATATACAATAGAGGACATTATAGCGGAAACATAACCATAAAGTACAGCGGAAGTCTACCAAACCTCTATGTATATGCATACGCAAATCCAAGTTATACAAAAAGTAATCAAAAGAAAGTGCGGACATGCCCGCCAAAATACACAAATCTAACTCTCATCTCACCGACAGCTAATTCACTCAGAATCTACAACCACCTACTGGTAACCCTCTACTGGAGGTTCCTCCAAAGGTTCCTCGGCGTACTCCTCCTCCACCCAAGGGCTCGGAGCACAGATATCAAATGGAGCAGCTGCTCCGTCATCACCTGCCGACATAAGAAGTACGGCTGAGCATGGAATACTCAGCGGGTACTAAGCACTAACCAACAGTCATAGCATACGTAAAGCAGGAACAATTCATATATGTTAGAAGGAAACAATTCATATCATACAAGGAAGCAAAGCAATTTATAATCATGCTTGTATTTCGTAGAAAGCCGATGAAACCTCTTGAAAACATCGTGCACTTGATTTGACTTGAAATATCTTTTCGCACTTGAAAGCTTGTCGTGTTTGTCTTGCTTGATTCTTGTATATTGTGTCATGTCATGCATGTCATGCGTGCTTGCTTGTGATCATGTAACTTGTGAGATGCACTTGTGAGATGTCTTGAGAGAGAAGGGAGACCCTTCTTTATGCAATGCACTTGCGAGGGAAGGGGACCCTTCTTTATGATATGTATGTACTTGCGAGGGAAGGGAGGCCCTTCTTCATGATATGCACTTGTGAGTGAGGGGAGACCCCTCATGGAATGTTGGTTCTTGTTTTCTTGTGAAAAGCGAGGCAAAACATATCGTAGGATATGTCCCACCTCTAACCATGTTCTTGAAAACCTTGATAAATCATATCATGCAGGCCGTGCTCGTGAGAAACCGTGTACATACTTGCATTCAAATTTAAAGATGACAATTGGGTAATTTTACAACACATATAGCATCAATGATTGAGCAATGTAGTATTCATAACATTTAGGGAAAGCAGGAAACACACTATCATAGGCCCTAGCAATATTCATAATTTATTAGGCATGCATTTCCGAATTTACAACTCACTGTATTCACCTTGGCATTTCATCAAACATGGTGTGTTCATTATGGATTTACCCTACAACATGCTTTTCTAGGTGGGTTTTACTCAAATCATACATGTATGTTCATTATTTGGAACGATGCCCTTCCCCATTTATTCATCACACAAAACCATTGGCATCCAGTCGCCCATTCCATCTCCATTCACCATTCACGACCATCCATCTCATAATACATGTGTAGATAAAGAAAATAAAGAGAAATGAAGGAAAGGAGGAACTATAACTAGGAGGGTAGCAAGAAGCACCGACCTTGAAGAGATGAGGAAGAAATCCCTCTTCCAAACGACTGTAAGTTGCTGTCCTAGCTTGGAACACGAGCTTCGCACGAGCTTGGGCCGAGATCTTGAAGAAAACTGGACTGGGAGTGATCTAGGGTCTCAAAACCCCTTTGATTTCTCTTCCAAAGACAAACCCTAGGTTTGGAAATCGCCTTCTCCCCTGTTTCCTAATCTCTCAGACTCTCTAAGTGTCGAATGATGCCCTAAAGGCTCGGGTTAAACTCTTAAGGTAAGAGTGGACTGACAAAAGACCATAATACCCTTACTGGAATTACTGTACAACCACGAATGCTGAACACGTCGAGCTGTGGACAGTGCTGAACACGTTGTGTTGTGAACAGTGCTAACTCGTTGTGCTGTGAACAGTGCTGAACACGTTGTGCTGTGAATCAGTGCCGAACCCGTGGTGCTGTGAACAGTGCCACTCGTTGTGCTGTGAATAGTGCCAACTCGTTGTGCCGTGAATAGTGCTGAACACGTTGTGCCGTGAACAGTGCCGAACCTGTGGTGCTGTGAACAGTGCCACTCGTTGTGCCGTGAATAGTGCTGAACACGTTGTGCCGTGAACAGTGCCGAACCCGTGGTGTTGTGAACAGTGCCACTCGTTGTCTGTTGTCTCATGTACCACGTGCCCGTTGTTGTAGTACAACGTACCCGTTGTTGTTGCACAACGTACCCGTTGTTGTTGCACAACGGATGCACAACGCATACGTTATCAGAGCTCGAGCTACGTTCTCAGAGTACGTTGTCTGTGCTACGTTATCAGAGTACGACGTCAGAGCACGTCCTTAGTGCCTTCCAAGCTACGTCCTTTGTGACAACCGAGCTATGTCCTGCCTGCAGGCCCAGACTGTTTTGGCCATATCTTTTGACTCGTTCATCCGATTTTGACGATTCAACTTGCGTTGGGTTCGTACTTCGAAAAGGAACATTTCTGACATTTCAGAATTACCAATTTCTTCCTTATTTATTACTTATACCTCTTTAAGGGCAAACTGGCAACGAAAATGCCATGTATTAAGCATGAAAAAGTCTGGGGCTCTACATCAGCAGTAAACCATGAGACGTGACAATCAGGGTCATGGATATCACACTAGGAGAGGTGGAGTATCTCCTCCTCCATCGAGGGATGAGCAGCCTGATCTCACTCAGGTCTTTGGATCCATAGCAGAGACACTAGCAATGCTTGCAGCTAGGCAGCCCTCTACCCCCACTCCTACAGCGGTACTTGTACCTATCCCTACACGACATGCCACAGGAGTTGAGGCACTTTGAAGGATGAGGTCCCCGGTCTTTTATGGTGACATTGACCCATTTTTTGCAGAAGTATGGGTTAGGTACCAGCCCTCTGGACATACGCAAGTACAGAGTCCTCCAACAACACCAAAGGTTCCTTATTCGTTTGCTCCACCTGTTCGACTCCCGACTTCCACGTAGGCACCCCGCCTCGCACTATCTCAAGCCATAGGATATGCGCCCTCCACCTACTCTTATGAGGTCTGTACCCTTTGTGGGAGGAGGCATGTGGCCGGTGAGTGTAGGAAGATTTCAGGTGGATGTTTCCATTGTGGTCGACGAGGCCACATGATCAAAGATTGTCCCCGCCATCAGATGCCACCTTATTCTCAGAGAAATAGGCCCCCGATTAGGCGGTAACCTCTGTAGGGCTCTACACAGGCATCAAGCCCCTAGCAGTCCACATAGCCACCTTGCCTAGCTAACCAAGGACACTAGTTTGCTCATATCTGATTAGAATAGAGTGATTCTTAAATTTTTGGAATGGTATTGAAACCCTCTTCGAGGTTCATGTTGATCACTTTTCAGGATTTTGAGTCGAGGTAGAGTCAAACATCCGATTTCTGGAATCAGATCTGCTGTAAAAACAGGTTAATGAAACCCATTCACATGTCAATCAGCTTTAGGGGCATTTTGGTCCATGAATAAAGAAGAATTAGAATTTTTGCAACACACAAAAGTTGTTCCTCTTCAAAAGATGAATCCAACGCAAGTTGAATCATCAAAATCTGATGAGCAAGTCAAACCTTATGGCTAAAATACGAAAACATGAAAAACTGGAAAGTTTCTACAAAAGTTGCGATCGCTCGTAGGGACAGTATGAGCGATCGTAGTGACGCTACGAACGATTGTAGAGTTGCTATGATCGATCATAAAGCCCTAGAAAATACTGAAAACTCTCGGGTGAAGCTAAGATTAATTGTAGGAAGCTACGATCTGTAGCACCCCGGACTTTTTCATCCTTAATGAATAGCACCTTCGTAGCTAATTGGCCATTTTGTAGTCCAATTAATAAATAAGGGAGAAATTGGAAATTCCGAAATGTCAGAAATATTCCTTTTCGAAGTACGAACCCAACGCAAGTTGAATCTTCAAAATCGAACGAACGAGTCAAAAGATATGGCCAAAACAGTCTGGACCTGCAGGCAATCATAGCTCGGAAGGCACTAAGGACGTAGCTCTGATGACGTGCCCTGACAACGTACTCTGATAACGTAGCTCTAGCTCAGACAATGGGTACGTCGTGCAGCAGATAATGTATACGTTGTGCATCCGTTGTGCAACAGACAACGGGTACGTCGTGCAGTAGATAGCGTATACGTTGTGCATCCGTTGTGCAACACACAACGGGTACGTCGTGCAGCAGATAACGTATATGTTGTGCATCCGTTGTGCAATAGACAATGGGTACGTCGTGCAGCAGATAACGTATATGTTGTGCATCCGTCGTGCAACAGACAACGGGTACGTCGTGCAACAGACAACGGGTACGTCGTGCCGCAGACAACGTGTACATTGTACAGTTCACAATGGGCACGTTGTACAAAAGACAATGGACAACGAGCTCAGCACTATTCACAACACAACGTGACAACGGGTTCGGCACCCTTCACAACGGACAACCTGTTCGGCACCCTTCACAGCACAACGTGTTGGGCACTGTTCACAGCACAACGTGTTCGGCACTGTTCACAGCACAACGTGTTTGGCACTATTCACAGCACAACGTGTTCGGCACTGTTCACAGCACGTGTTCGGCACTGTTCACAGCACAACGTGTTCGGCACTGTTCACAGCACAACGTGTTTGGCACGGTTCACAGCACAACGTGTTTGGCACTATTCACAGCACAACGTGGTCAGCACTATGCACAGCTCAACGTGTTCGGCACTCGTGCTTTGTAGAAATTTCAGTAAGGGTATTATGGTCTTTGGTCGGTTCACTCTTACCTTAAGAGTTTAACCCGAGCCTTTAGGGCATCATTCGACACTTAGAGAGTTTGAGAGAATAGGAGAAAGGGGAGAAGGCGATTCCAACCCAGGGTTTGTCTTCGGAAGAGAAATCAAAGAGTTTTGAGACCCTAGATCACTTCAAGTCCAGTTTTTCTCCAAGATCACGGCTCAAGCACTCGTGGAGAGCGTTCCCCAAGCTAGGGCAGCAACCCAAGCACGTTTTTGAAAGGGGTTTCTCCCCCAACTCAAGTCTCCTTCAAGCAAAGGTGTTCTTCTTTCAAGTTAGAGCTTCAATCAAGGTTTCTACCAAGGATCAAGCCTTGATCTAAGGTTAGTACACCCTACTAACTTACCCTAGCAATAAATCTAGGTTTTCCTTATGAAATATGATTCTGGTTAGTATGTTTTATTCCTTGCAAAATGTGTCATCTATAATAAATATAAACAAGATAAAGAAAGGGTAGGGATGCTTGGATGGAGGTTGGATACGGCAATTGGATGCCGAATGTGTGATGGATGATGTGTGGGCTGTGGATTGGAAAATGGAGGATGGGCATTGTACAAATAACAAACTTACCACTGTGTGATTCAATGGAAAATATGCATTAAAAAAAAGAAGGAGATAAACTACTAAGGAATAATGTATGAAAGTGTTTGACAAAATACCTAAACTATGAATAAATGATCTCAATGAAGAATATAGAAATGGGTTTTATGCATGCGTTCCTATAAATAATAAATTGATCAAATGTTATGCAAACTACTTATGTTACCTATGTTCATATCATGAATTGAATAGTAATGTCATATCTTGGTTATTCCCATTATCATGATTGTCACTATGGACACGTACACGAGCACGCATGATAGCATGAACCGAGATTTCAAGAGCATGTGCATATAATAAACAACAAGAAAATATTGCATGTCAAGGAGGTTGGTAGCCTAGGGAGGATTCGGGTACTAACCTCTGGCTCATAAGATAACCCCTAAAACACCTATTGTCAAGGAGGTTGGTAGCCCATGGACATTCGGGTACTAGCCTCTGGCTCACAAGAAAACTAAACAAGTAATAAAAATCACCTATTGTCAAGGAGGTTGGTAGCACAGGGACATTTGGGTACTAGCCTCTGGCTCACAAGAAAACCAAACATTGCATATCAAGGAGGTTGGTAGCCCAGGGACATTCGGGTACTAACCTCTGGCTCACAAGTGCATTGCATATCAAGGAGGTTGGCAGCCCAGGGAGATCCGGGTGCTAGCCTCTGGCTCACAAGTTACAAGATGATGATCATGCATTCATGCATGCACGCATACATGATTTCTACGAGGCATACCGGAACATGACATGGGTTCTCAAGCATGAGTTTTATCGGCGTTTTCGCATTCATGTACGCACGTCATGATGATTGTATTGTATCATGCCTTATACTGTTTCTTTTGTGATGCTTCTATTACTGCTTGTATGATATTACTGTTGTGTGTTTTTATTTTTGTTATGGTTTGCTAGTAGCTTGTACTCACTGAGTATTCCATGCTCAGCCATACTTTCATGTCGGCAGGTACTGAGGAAGCCCTCGACCCGGAACCTTGGGTCGAGGAAGAGTATATAGAGGACAGAGAGCCGGCTATTCCATTTCAGTCTCAGGCGGACCGAGACCTCGATGTGTGGCCATACCTCGACTACTGTTGAGGGGAGAGTATGAGAGGGTCTTGTGTATTTTGATATTTTGATAGGTGGGCCTGTCCACCTTAGACTTAGACATGTCTTGTATTTATGTTAACTTGGAATACTATTTTGGATCATTAGAAGAAATGAAAATTTGTTTACGCTTCCGTATATATGTTAGCTTCCGCGCGCTGATTATCGTTGTTAGTACTGTATTTTATCTTGTGCATTACAGGATGGTTTGATAAGTACGCAGTGTGACACCTAAAATATCCCTAAACTCCTAGGGGGTATTTCGGGGCGTTATAGAGTGGTATCAGAGCTCTAGGCATTAGAGTCCGTAGGGTCACTTAGATGATTGAACAAGGTATTAGAATCACCTTAGAGAGTTGTATTCCAAGTATAGACTAACCAGTTAGTCTTAGTCAAAATGGATTGAACTTCAACCGAACATAGAGTCCTACGCTAGGAACACGGATTGTATGTTATGCTATTGTGTTATATACCATGTGTACATTATTTGTGTTGTACTTATTAAATATGCTTGATGAATATGTATTGAGTGAATTGCGAAATTTGTACTAAGTGCGTATCCAAGTTAGACTCATGTTGTATTGTCGTTCTTAGGAGAAATCATGAGACGCAATACCCGGGGTCGCGGGTACAACACGAGGGGTAATGGAGGTGATGCTCCATCGGGTGATGATCAACCCGACTTTGCCCAAGCATTTGCATCCATAGCCGAGACTTTGGCTATGTTGGCGGCAAGGCAACCGGCCACTCCGCCTAATGCGGCACTTATACCGGCTCCTCCTAACCGAGCCCAAGCCGGGATAGAAGCTTTTCGGAGGATGAGGCCTCCAACCTTTTGTGGGAGTATTGACCCACTTGTTGCCGAATGATGGATTCGGCAATTAGAGAAGATATTTTCTGTATTGGCGCCTACGGAGGCGGAAAGGGTTGCTTGGGCTGCCTTCATGCTTGAAGGTGAGGCCGGCCATTGGTGGAAGTTCGCACTTCGGACCCGAGGGTTAACCCGGCAAGGTCAAGACTGGACTTGGGAAGAATTCTTGGAGGTTTTTAACAAGAAGAACTTTCCGGTCGGAATGAAAGAAAAGTTGGAAGTCGAATTCATTACCTTGGAGCAAGGTAATATGTCAGTAGCGGCTTATCAAGCCAAATTTTGAGAGCTATCTCGATTTGCTCCACACATGATAGCTACCGAGGCTATGAAAGCCCGGAAATTTGAGAGGGGGTTGAAGGCCTACCTCAAGGATCGTGTCTCAATGTTCCGACATGAGACATTCAGAAGTTGTGGACAAGGCATTGTTGGCCGAGTCGAATTCCGAAGAGTTCTTTAAGAGAAGAGGAATGGAGAAAGGACAGTCAAGTAGTTCAGGGGAGAAGAGAGCAAGGACTACCTTGTATCAGTCCACAGGGCCGGCTCAGTCACAAAGGATGTATTCGGCACCACAGGCCCCTCGCTCTTTTGCTCCACCGGCCTTTCGCCCGGCTATCTCATATGCTCCTCGCCCCGCAGTTACTCAGGCTACGGGATATGCTCCTTCCCCCTATTCGCATAATGTCTGCACTCTTTGTGGAAGGAAGCATCCAGCAGGAGAATGTCGAAGGATTACAGGAAGTTGCTTCCATTGTGGTGACCAAGGCCACATGGTTAGAGATTGTCCCCGACGTCATTTGCTAGCTCAGTCTTCAGGGAGCAGGCCCCTGATTAGGCAGACATCCCAGCCTAGCTCTTCCCAGGCTTCGAGGGCCTCACAGTCTACACGGCCTCCTCGCCCAGCCACACAGGGCCGAATCTTCGCCCTGTCAGAGAGAGACGCACGTGCATCCGACGATGTCGTGCAAGGTACGCAAAAATTCTAGAGTCTAAGTTGTGTAAAATTTCTATGGTTTATTATGTGGTTATTTATACTAAGGGTTATTCTATGTATGATGCTTGTGATTGTTTGAAATCTACTAATAGTAGTTACTTAATTGCACAGGCGCTTTATTAGTGAACGAGTGTCTCGCCCGTGTGTTGATCGACACAGGATCCACTCACTCCTTTGTGTCACCTAGTTTCGCAAAGGGATTTTTGACAAAGTCTACTCCGTTAGAGCAAGAGTTGACCATTACAACTCCACTCGGCAAGTCAGTTGATACGGACAAGATATTCAGGGATAGTGTGGTTCAAGTAGGGGAGAATGAACTGTTAGCCGATCTCATCGTCCTAGATTTTCAAAACTTGGATTTTGATGTCATCTTAGGGATGGATTGGTTGTCAAACCATCACGGGAATGTTGCGTACTTTGAAAATATGGTGAAATTCAAGCCGGAAGGAGTTAAGCCTTTTCATTTACGAGGATTGAGAGAAAGGGATATTGCTCGCCTTGCAGCTTTGAGCTTGGCGAACCCCGAAGTACAAAACTCCTCGACTATTCCAGTTGTTAGTGAGTTCTTAGATGTGTTTCCGGAGGAACTTCCCGGGTTACCTCCGAATCGGGAGATTGAGTTCGCTATAGAGCTTACTCCGGGCACCGCTCTGATTTCAAGAGCCCCATATAGAATGGCCCCGATAGAGCTTGAAGAATTGAAGAAGCAAATTGAGGAGTTACAACAACTTGGTTTCATCCAACCAAGTATGTCACCGTGGGGAGCTCCGGTCCTTTTTGTAAAGAAGAAAGATGGGTCGATGAGAATGTGTATAGACTACCGTCAGTTGAACAAGGTAACTATCAAGAATCGTTATCCCTTGCCAAGGATCGATGACTTGTTCAACCAACTGAAGGGAGCGAGATTCTTCTCCAAAATTGATCTTAGATCGGGGTATCATCAATTAAGGATCAAGGCGGAAGATGTTCCGAAGACGGCTTTCAGGACTCGGTATGGGCATTACGAGTTCCTTGTCATGCCTTTTGGGCTGACGAATGCACCGGCGGCATTCATGGATTTGATGAACCGGGTGTTCCGATCTTACTTGGATCGATGCGTGATTGTATTCATTGATGACATTTTGGTGTATTCCTAGACTCGGGAAGATCACGCACTAGACCTCCGCCTTGCCCTGGAGATGTTGAGAGGGCATAGGCTATATGCCAAATTGAGTAAGTGCGAGTTCTGGTTAGAGAAGGTCGCATTTCTTGGACACGTGGTGTCGGCCGAGGGCATTTCTGTAGACCCAGCCAAGGTTGAGGCAGTCATGAGTTGGGAGAGGCCCAAGAGCGTCACGGAGATACGTAGTTCCCTCGGATTGGCAGGCTACTACCGGAGATTTGTGGAGGGATTCTCCAGTTTGGCTGCACCTCTCACCTACTTGACAAGGAAAAATGCAAGGTTCAGTTGGAGTGACCGATGTGAAGTAAGTTTCCAAGAGTTGAAGAAACGCCTCACCACAGCCCCTGTCCTTACTGTGCCATCTAGACCTTTTGGGTATGAGGTGTATAGTGATGCCTCGCATGTTGGACTCGGGTGTGTCCTAATGCAACACAAGAAGGTCATTGCCTATGCATCAAGGCAGTTGAAAGAGCATGAAAAGAACTACCCCACTCACGACTTGGAGCTTGCGGCGGTCGTGTTTGCACTCAAAATTTGGCGACATTATCTGTACGGGGTGGAGTTCTATGTGTACACGGACCACAAGAGCCTCAAGTATCTCTTTCCCCAAAAAGAGCTAAACTTACGACAACGGCGTTGGATTGAGTTCTTAAAGGACTACGAGTGCACTATCCAATATCACCCGGGAAAAGCAAATGTGGTGACAGACGCTCTGAGTAGGAAACCATCGAGGTTGTTGGCTTACATGTTGGTGCGGGAATGGAGACTGTTAGACGATTTGGCAAATCTCGACATAAGTGTGAACGATTCTATCCGCAGTCCGGTTTTGGCGAATGTTACAGTTCGGCCGTACCTTATAGACTTGATCCAGGAGTATCAAGCCACAGACACTGACTTGTTGGCTTTCCGGGATAAGGAAGTGGCCAAGGGTAGTACGGACTTCTCTCTCACTAGCCGAGGTGCTATTACATTCAAGGGAAGGCTTTGTGTCCCAGCCAATGCAGACCTTCGGAGAGAGATTATGGACGAAGCTCACCGGTCTAACTATACAGTGCATCCCGCGGGGACGAAGATGTATCGGAACCTCAAGAGTCACTTTTGGTGGCGAAACATGAAGAGGGAGGTTGCGGAGTATGTGGCACGGTGTTTGGTGTGCCAACAGATGAAGGCAGAGCATTTGAGACCGGCGGGTCTTTTGCAGTCTCTCCCTATTCCCGAGTAGAAATGGGAACATATCTCTATGGACTTCATCGTGGGGTTGCCGAAGACGGTTAGGAAGACCGATGCTATATGGGTAGTCGTTGATAGACTCACGAAGTCCGCTCATTTCTTACCGTACCGGACTACATTCAACTCCAATCAGTTAGCGGAGCTATACATCAAGGAAATTGTCCGATTACACAGGGTACCAGTGAGTATTGTGTCGGATAGAGACCCAAGATTCACATCCAGGTTTTGAAAAAGTTTTCAAGGTGCAATGGGCTCCCGGTTAGACTTTAGTACAGCTTTCCACCCACAGACCGACGGGCAAACCGAGAGGGTGAATCAGGTTATTGAAGATATGCTCCGAGCATGTATGCTAGACTTCAAGGGAAGTTGGGAAAATCACCTACCTTTGGTGGAATTCGCTTACAACAATAGTTATCAAGAAAGCATACAAATGGCGCCTTTCGAGGCTTTGTACGGAAGGAGTTGTAGATCCCCGTTGTATTGGGATGAAGTGGGAGAAAGAAAGATTTTGGGCCCCGAGTTAATTGAAAAAACCGCGGATAGGGTCAAGCTTATCCGGGAGAGGTTAAAGACCGCACAAGATAGACAGAAAAGCTATGCCGACAACCGAAGGAGGGATCTTGAATTCCGAGTCGATGATTTTGTGTTTGTAAGGATTTCACCGACCAAAGGTGTTATGCGATTCGGGAAGAGAGGCAAGCTTAGCCCGAGATATGTGGGTCCGTTTGAGATCACTACTAGAGTCGGTGAGGTAGCTTACCGTGTTGCTTTACCCGCTCATATGGCGGCGGTCCACAATGTATTCCATGTCTCTATGCTTCGAAAGTACATCCCAGATCCTTCTCACGTCATCGAGCTTGATCCGGTTGAGATTCGAGAGGACCTCACGTTGGTTGAGAAGCCTATTCACATATTGGATCAAAGAGACCAAGTGCTTCGCAACAAGACTATACCGCTAGTCCTAGTGCAATGGCAACATCACGCGAGAGAAGAAGCCACGTGGGAGCGTGAAGCCGAAGTCAAAGCAAAGTATCCTGAGTTGTCTGAATAGGTTGGTGTATATGGCTTGTGATTTTGCTTTGGTTTTGTACATGTATGTATCGTCCAAATTTCAGGGATGAAATTTTTATAAGGGGGGGAGAATGTAGCACCCCAGACTTTTTCATCCTTAATGAATAGCACCTTCGTAGCTAATTGGCCATTTTGTAGTCCAATTAATAAATAAGGGAGAAATTGGAAATTCCAAAACGTCAAAAATGTTCCTTTTCGAAGTACGAACCCAACGCAAGTTGAATCGTCAAAATCGGACGAACGAGTCAAAAGATATGGCCAAAACAGTCTGGACCTGCAGGCAATCGTAGCTCGGAAGGCACTAAGGACGTAACTCTGATGACGTGCCCTGACAACGTACTCTGATAACGTAGCTCTAGCTCAGACAACGGGTACGTCCTGCAGCAGATAACGTATACGTTGTGCATCCGTTGTGCAACAGACAACGGGTACTTCGTGCAGCAGATAACGTATACGTTGTGCATCCATTGTGCAACAGACAACGGGTACGTCGTGCAGCAGATAACGTATACGTTGTGCATCCATTGTGCAACAGACAACGGGTACGTCGTGCAGTAGATAACGTATACGTTGTGCATCCGTCGTGCAACAAACAACGGGTACGTCGTGCCGCAGACAACGTGTACATTGTACAGTTCACAACGGGCACGTTGTACATAAGACAACAGACAACGAGCTCAGCACTATTCACAACACAACGTGACAACGGGTTCGGCACCCTTCACAACGTGACAACGGGTTCGGTACCCTTCACAACGGACAACATGTTCGGCACCCTTCACAGCACAACGTGTTGGGCACTGTTCACAGCACAACATGTTCGGCACTGTTCACAGCACAACGTGTTCGGCACTATTCACAGCACAACGTGTTCGGCACTGTTCACAGCACAACGTGTTTGGCACTGTTCACAACACAACGTGTTTGGCACGGTTCACAACACAACGTGTTTGGCACTATTCACAGCACAACGTGTTCAGCACTATGCACAACTCAATGTTTTCGGCACTCGTGCTTTGCAGAAATTTCAGTAAGGGTATTATGGTCTTTGGTCGGTTCACTCTTACCTTAAGAGTTTAACCCGAGCCTTTAGGGCATCATTCGACACTTAGAGAGTTTGAGTGAATAGGAGAAAGGAGAGAAGGCGATTCCAACCTAGGGTTTGTCTTCAGAAGAGAAATCAAAGAGTTTTGAGACCCTAGATCACTTCAAGTCCAGTTTTTCTCCAAGATCACGGCTCAAGCACTCGTGGAGAGCGTTCCCCAAGCTAGGGCAGCAACCCAAGCATGTTTTTGAAAGGGGTTTCTTCCCCAACTCAAGTCTCCTTCAAGCAAAGGTGTTCTTCTTTCAAGTTGGAGCTTCAATCAAGGTTTCTACCAAGGATCAAGCCTTGATCTAAGGTTAGTACACCCTACTAACTTACCCTAGCAATAAATCTAGGTTTTCCTTATGAAATATGATTCTGGTTAGTATGTTTTATTCCTTGCAAAATGTGTCATCTATAATAAATATAAACAAGATAAAGAAAGGGTAGGGATGCTTGGATGAAGGTTGGATACGGCGATTGGATGCCGAATGTGTGATGGATGATGTGTGGGCTGTGGATTGGAAAATGGAGGATGGGCATTGTACAAATAACAAACTTACCACTGTGTCATTGAATGGAAAATATGCATTAAAAAAAAGAAGGAGATAAACTACTAAGGAATAATGTATGAAAGTGTTTGACAAAATACCTAAACTATGAATAAATGATCTCAATGAAGAATATAGAAATGGGTTTTATGCATGCGTTCCTATAAATGATAAATTGATCAAATGTTATGCAAACTACTTATGTTACCTATGTTCATATCATGAATTGAATAGTAATGTCATATCTTGGTTATTCCCATTATCATGATTGTCACTATGGACACGTACACGACCACGCATGATAGCATGAACCGAGATTTCAAGAGCATGTGCATATAATAAACAACAAGAAAATATTGCATGTCAATGAGGTTGGTAGCCCAGGGAGGATTCGGGTACTAACCTCTGGCTCACAAGATAACCCCTAAAACACCTATTGTCAAGGAGGTTGGTAGCCCAGGGACATTCGGGTACTAGCCTCTGGCTCACAAGAAAACTAAACAAGTAATAAAAATCACCTATTGTCAAGGAGGTTGGTATATAGCCCAGGGACATTCAGGTACTAGCCTCTGGCTCACAAGAAAACCAAACATTGCTATCAAGGAGGTTGGTAGCCCAGGGACATTCGGGTACTAACCTCTGGCTCACAAGTGCATTGCATATCAAGGAGGTTGGCAGCCCAGGGAGATTCGGGTGCTAGCCTCTGGCTCACAAGTTACAAGATGTAAATTTACAAGATGATGATCATGCATTCATGCATGCACGCATACATGATTTCTACGAGGCATACCGGAACATGACATGGGTTCTCAAGCATGAGTTTTATCGGCGTTTTCGCATTCATGTACACACGTCATGATGATTGTATTGTATCATGCCTTATATTGTTTCCTTTGTGATGCTTCTATTACTGCTTGTATGATATTACTGTTGTGTGTTTTTATTTTTGTTATGGTTTGCTAGTAGCTTGTACTCGCTGAGTATTCCATGCTCAGCCATACTTTCATGTCGGCAGGTACTGAGGAAGCCCTCGACCCGGAACCTTGGGTCGAGGAAGAGTATATAGAGGAAAGAGAGCCGGCTATTCCATTTCAGTCTCAGGCGGACCGAGACCTCGATGTGTGGCCATACCTCGACTACTGTTGAGGGGAGAGTATGAGAGGGTCTTGTGTATTTTGATATTTTGATAGGTGGGCCTGTCCACCTTAGACTTAGACATGTCTTGTATTTATGTTAACTTGGAATACTATTTTGGATCATTAGAAGAAATGAAAATTTGTTTACGCTTCCGCATATATGTTAGCTTCCGCGCTCTGATTATCGTTGTTAGTACTGTATTTTATCTTGTGCATTACAGGATGGTTTGATAAGTACGCAGTGTGACACCTAAAATATCCCTAAACTCCTAGGAGGTATTTCGGGGCGTTACACGATCGATCGTAGAAAGCTACGACCGATCATGAATCGCTACGAACGATCATAGATATGCGATTTTACTTAGTTTTGTGCGAATTTTTTTTGGGTTTCCACCCCTTTAACTATAAATAGAGGATCATTAGAGGGTTTTTTGCTTACCCGAATCCTAGAAAGGGAGCTTGGGAGAGAAAGCGAAAGGAAGGAAGGTTTCCAAGAGAGATTCAACATTAGGTGACCTAGATCATCACCAAATCCTTGGATTCTTCAAATCCAAGGCAAGGCACCTGAGCAATACCTCCTCCAAGCTCGGCAGTGACTCCATTCATGATTTTGAGGGTTTTCTCTCATCCATTTAAGGTCGATACCTCTATTCCCCAACTTGCCATGTTTTTCTTCATTTTCTCATAATGCTTCCACATTTGCTTGCTTTTCCTTAAAAGTTCACATAATATGAGATGATTTTCTTAAATGGAGGTTATAGAGGGTTGTGATATGATGAGAAAATAGGAAGGGTATTATACACATAACAAACACACATGAAATGCTTGATGAAATGTAAAGGATGAAAACAAGAATAAAAGACTTAAGGAAATAGTGAACACCAAGTGTTTAATGAAACGTATGTGTGAGAAATTAAACTAAGATTTTGACATTATGATTGATAGATGATATGAGTTTTACTCGCTTTCTAGAATATCATGATTGTAGATTTACTCGCTTCCTAGAATTGCATGCTTGTAGATTTAATTGCTTTTAATAAATTGTTGCCTTGAAATATATGTTCAATTGCTCCATGTGTTGAAATGCACACAACCCACGAGCACGACATGTAGATCATGAACTAGGATTTTCAAGCATGAACACCGGGTTTTAATTTCACAAAAGACAAGAATAAAATGACTCGATTCAAGAACACCATGACAAGGCCAAATGTAAGGGTTGGTAAAACGGTGGGGCATATCCTTGGGTATGTCTTACCGAGTTTTTCACAAGGTCAATCAAGATGTTAGTGTGCCTTTCAAGCATGCATGTTTCCATGAAGGGTGCTTGCACCTAACTTCAAGTTGCTTCTATTGCATTTTCACTGAAGGGAGTTCATACTCCCACTTCAAGTAGTTTGACATGTTTCACTGAAGGGAGTTTACACTCCTGACTTCAAGTAGTTCAAGGGCACTAACATCCCAAGCATGCATGACAAGCAAGCACGTTTAAATTCAAGCAAGCATATACATACTCATGTCATGACAAGCATACATGCATTCGTATTCATGTTCATGCAAGCAAGTTTTTACAAATACAAGACAAGAACAAGACATGACAAGACAAGTTTTCCAAACACGAAAACATGATTTAAAATGTAAGTAACAAGGCAAGACAAGTACACGAGAATTTACCGAGGTTTCACCGATCATGACTTCAAGTATGCATGGATATCAATTGTTTGTTGTTCTATTCAATGTTATTGCTCTGCTTATTGTTATCATTACTATTACGCACTGTTCTATGACTTGTTGGTTAGTAGTAGGTACCCGCTGAGTATTCCACGCTCAGCCATACTTTTGATGTCGGCAAGTACTAGTGGAGCAACTGCTCCTTTTGATATATGTGCTCCCAGTCCATGGGAGGAAGAGGAGTACATTGAAGAGGCACCTCAGGAGGATCCTCAACCTGGTGATGGGGACTATTGGCCTAGTTAGGTTTTGTTAGTTGTTAGCGAGCGTATGTGAGGGGTTATACTTGTATATTTTGTGGTGGGCATGTCCACCTTGTCTTTTGGATATTATATATACTTGGGATATATTTGTTTATAGATAGATGAGATAGATGTTTTGCTTCCGCTATGTCATGTATTCGCATCCACTATTGAATGCTCTGACTCTCTTTTGCAGGATGGTTTAGCAAGTCATGTCAAGTCTCGTCCAAGATTCAGTCTAACTCCTAGGGTGGGTCGTGGGGCGCGACACAAGCCTTTGCCACGTCAGGACAGAATGCTCAGGCACCAAATAATATGGTATGAGGATATGAGAGAGAGAAGAAATTAATTTTTTTTTGTAGAAAGGAATGTATTTTGTGTTTTGTCATGGGCAGTCAGTTTCCATATGTATGTAATTATGCTACCTTATGTTATGAAAGTTTCTTAGCTGTTTGGATTGATGTTTCTTTTTATGAGAAAACCTAGGTGCCTCACCGACAAGTGAGTGCCTAGCCTTATATTGATCAATAAAGGATTAGCATATCGTTCAGAAGGCAGGGTTAGGCATGGGAAAGTATCCTCGTTTGATTTAGTAACGTCTGAATTTTGAGGATGAAATTTTTATAAGGGGGAGGATGTAGAACCCCGAAACTTTTTGCACATGTCTTTGAATGTGTGTAAAGGCATGATGCCTTTGTAATCTTTCATTTCTATGAAAGGAGAAATTTTAAAGAACTTTAAAATCTGGTTTACTGAACTCCATTTGCAGATCAATTAACTTTAGGGGCAATTTGGTCAATGAATAAAGAGGAAATTGAAATTTGTAAAAGCCAAAAATGTTCCTTTTCGAATGACGAATCCAACGCAAGTTGAATCGTCAAAATTCGACGAACGAGTCAAAATTTATGGCCGTAACAGTAAAATGGACTCGGTGCCAAAATTTGCAGAGCACCGATCGCTCGGTCACCAGAGCGATTGATCGGTCCATAACCAATCGCTCGGTCTATATTAGCGATCGATCGGTCCACAACCGATCGATCGGTAGCTATCAGCTGGTGCACTTTTTTGTATGGGAAAAATTCCAGAGAGGGTGTTTTTGACCGATCGCTCGGTCCTGACCACCGATCGATCAGTCTATCGCGTTTTGTAGAAATTTCATTAAGGGCTTTTTCATCTTTTGAGCATTTTCACCTTGCCTATAAAGGCTTGCTCGAGCCTAAGGGTTTCATAAACCCTTAGGCCAGCATTTTGAGAGAGAGTAGAGGAGAAAAAGAGGGTTTCTAACCTAGGTTTCCAACTAAAGGAGAAATCAAGGGTTTAAGAACCATAAATCGTTCCAAAGGCTTGGATTCTCCAAATCCAAAGTCCAAGCACGAGTGGAGCACGTCCTCTAAGCTAGGGCAATGTTCATCCCCGACATTTGCAAGGGTTTTCTCCTCATTTTCAAGGTTGGTACCCTATACTACCCTCCTAGTTCATATTCTTCTTCTTTTCTTGGTTTTCCTTATATTCTAAGTACAATAATGAGATGGAATGAATGGATGGAGATGGACGGTCATGTATGGGTGATAGATGCCGTGTGGTTGTTGTGATGAATGAAATGGGATGGGCATTGTACCAATAACGAACATACACGCATGTTGTGAGCATTAACCCACCAAGAAATGCAAGATTTAGTTTTTAACAATAATGCACATACCAAGTGTTTGATAAATTACCGCTATGAAGAAAATTATAATCTTTCCTAGAAAATGCATGTGTGAACCTTCTTTAAATTCCTAGAATGGCATGTTGGTAGATTAAATGCTTATTAATAGATTGATTGATTATCAAATGCAATTTTTTCTATACAATTGCCATCCTTAATTGTACATGAAGCCACGAGCACGGCATGTAGTCCATGAGTAGGGTTTCAAGCATTAAACACCACATTTTGTTTTAAGAAAATCAAGGTTTTATTCTCGATTCATGAACACTATGACTAGGCCAAACGTAAGGGTTGGTAATTAGAGGTAGGACATATCTTACGATACGTTTTGCCTCGCTTTTGACAAGAATAAGAACAAGCATTTCATGTGAGGGAGTTTACACTTCCCTCCCTTCAAGATTGAAAGAGGGGTCTCCCCTCTCTCGCAATCGCATCTCAAAAGTGCATCTCACAAGTGCATCTCATAAGTGCATCTCACAAGTGCATTTCACAAGTTGCATGAGCATGTTTAAATTCCAAGCACACACACATGACAGACAAGCAAGACAGACATGACAAGTTTTCATGCATCAAATGAGTATTTCAAGCTAAATCAAATACAAGATGATTTCAAGAGTTTTTCTGACTTTGATATGATACAAGAATGAAATATAAACTGCTTACTTTTTCTATTAATTATGTAAACTGCTTCCTGCTTTACTCTGTTATTATTATGCTACGACTGTTGGTTAGTATTTGGTACCTGCTGAGTATTCCATGCTCAACCGTACGTTTATATCGGCAGGTACTGGGGGAGCTACTACTCCATTCGACATCTGTGCTCCTGGCCCATGGGTGGAAGAGGAGTACGTTGAGGAACCTACAGAGGAGCCTCATGTAGACGAGTACTATTAGGTGGTAGATTCTAGGTGAGCGTGGGTGAGCACGAGAGATTATGACTATGTATTTTGGCGGGCATGTCCACACCTTCTTTATGTTGTTCTTTTTTTTCTTTTTGTACAAAACTTGGATCATGTATATACGTAGAGGTTTTTGGCTAGACTTCCGCTATGCTATGTAGTTAATGCTTCTGCTATTTTGTCCTCTATTTTATGTGCTCTGTGTATTTTGCAGGATGGTTTGCCAAGCATGTCATGTGAGTCATGACAAGTCATCCAAGATTCACTCTAACTCGTAGGGTGGGTTTTGGGGCGTGACAGCTTGCATATGTGTAGTTCTATAAGATAGTGTGATGAATCTCATTCACAGAGAGTGTTGACTCTTGACTAACATGTGAGCATATATAGCAAGTACATAATACTGAGCGGGGTCACTAGTGGATACCCTATGGAATACACTGTCAGATTGTATTTGGGTTATCAATTCGATAAATTGTCCTTAGACCTGAGAGGTTAACATCTTCTCAAACATCTGTCTATATGGCTTTGATGTGCGAATTAGAAATTTTCAATACACGGGACTAACTCCGGGTACGTTGGGTCATGAACACAATGTTTGGAGAAGTGTGTAAATACTCAATAAGGAATCCACAACTCCTTAATTGGAGGTAATGATATCAAGGTGATACTTGTTGTGTCACGACCCAAAACCCACCCTAGGAGTTAGAGTGAATCTTGGACGACTCATCATGACTTGCTTGACAAACCATCCTGCAAAACACTAGGAGCATATACAATAGAGGACAATAAAAGAGGAAATATAACTAAGTAGCACAGCGGAAGTCTAACCAAAAACCTCTAAGTATATATATACATGATCCATGTTTATGCAAAAGGATACGCAAAAAAAAGTGCAGACATGCCTGCCAAAATACATACATATAATCTCTCAAGCTTACACCCATGGATCACCTAGAATCTACCACCTAGTTGTAGAGCCCCAGACTTTTTTCATGCTTAATACATGGCACTTTCGTTGCCATTTTGCCTTTAAAGAGGTATAATTAATAAATAAGGAAGAAATTGGAAATTTTGAAATGTCAAAAATGTTCCTTTTCGAAGTACGAACCCAACACAAGTTGAATCGTCAAAATCGGACGAACGAGTCAAAAGATATGGCCAAAACAGTCTGGACCTGTAGGCAATCTGTAACACCCCGAAATACCCCCCTAGGAGTTTAGGGATATTTTAGGTGTCACACTGCGTACCTATCAAACCATCCTGCAATGCACAAGATAAAATACAATACTAACAACGATAATCAGAGCGTGGAAGCTATCATATATGCGGAAGCGTAAACAAATTTTCATTTCTTCGGATGATCCAAAATGGTATTCCAAGTTGACATAAATACAAAACACATCTAAGTCTAAGGTGGACAGGCCCACCTATCAAAATATCAAAATACATAAGACCCTCTCATACTCTCCCCTCAACAGTAGTCGAGGTATGGCCACGCATCGAGGTCTCGGTCCGCCTGAGACTGTAATGGAATAGCCGGCTCTCTCTCCTCTATATACTCTTCCTCGACCCAAGGCTCCGGGTCGAGGGCACCCTCAGTACCTGCCGACATGAAAGTACGGCTGAGCATGGAATACTCAGCGAGTACAAGCTACTAGCAGACCATAACAATAATAAAACACACAATAGTAATATTATACAAGCAGTAATAGAAACATCGCAAAGAAACAGTATAGGGCATGACACAATACAAGCATCCTGACGTGCGTACATGAATGCGAAAACGCCGATAAAACTCATGCTTGAAAACCCATGTCATGTCCCGGTATGCCTCGTAGAAATCATGTGTAGCACCCCGGACTTTTTCATCCTTAATGAATAGCACCTTCGTAGCTAATTGGCCGTTTTTGTAGTCTAATTAATAAATAAGGGAGAAATCGGAAATTCCGAAACGTCAGAAATGTGCGTTTTCGAAAGACGAACCCAACGCAAGTTGAATCGTCGAAATCCGACGAGCGAGTCAAAAGATATGGTCAAAACAGTCCAGACATACAGAGAACCGATCGCTCGGTCCAGTCAGCGATCGATCGGTCCATAACCGATCGATCGGTAGCTATCGCGCGGTCAGAAATTTTGTATGGGGAAATTTTCCAGAGAGTGAGTTTTTGACCGGTCGATCGGTCATAAACACCGACCGATCGGTAGGCAACCGATCGATCGGTCATGAACACCGATCGCTCGGTCTTCGCGTTTTTTTGCAGAAATTTCAGTAAGGGCTTTATCGTCTTTTGGGGGTTAAACCCTTTCTCCTTAAGGCTTGCCCGAGCCTTTAGGGCTTCATTCACAACACTTAAGGGATTTTGAGAGATAGAGAGAGAGGAGAAGGGGATTTGCAACTAGGGTTTTCCATTGGAGAAGAAATCAAAGGGGTGAAGACCCTAGATCGTCCCCAAGCACGTTTTCTTCAAGATTTCAACTCAAGCTCGTGTGGAGGTGCATTCTCCAAGCTAGGGCAGCACTCACTCACGTTTTGAAAGAGGTTTCTTCCCCCAACTCAAGTCCCCTTCAAGCAAAGGCTTCCTCCTTCCAAATAGAGCTTCTATTTCAAGGTTTCTTCAAGATCAAACCTTGATCTAAGGTTAGTACACCCTACTAACTTCCCTTAGCAATAGTCTAGATTTTCTATTGTGAAATGTGACTCTCGATAGTATGTTTTCTTACTTATAAAATGTATCATCTCCACTAAATATAAACAAGATAAGAAAAAAAGGTATGGATGTGTGGATGGGATGTCGATTGAGGCGATTGGATGCCGTATGGATGTTGTGTGATGTGTGAAAAGGAAAATGGAAGATGGGCATTTTACAAATAACGAATGTACCTTGATGTCTTGATGAAAAATACGCACTAAATAATGGAAATGGAAGGACTAAGAAATGTGGCCCACCGGGTGTTTGATAAAATGACTAAACAAGGGATAAATGGACTTAATGAAGAAAATGGAAATAGAAATTGTGTAAATGTTCTTAGAAATGATAAATTGCTCAAATGTGCTATATGTTGCCTAAATTTTCATACCACTATGTTAAGGATTGAAATGCCATAGTCATGTGATCCGCCCATTCAAGTATGTCATCATGATTACCACTATTGACAAGCACACAAGCACGCATGCATGCATGAAACTGGGTTTTTCCAAGATTGTATTTGTATATGATGAACCAAGAACATGACAAGGAGGTTGGTAGCCCAAGGAAGGGTGCTAGCCTCTGGCTCACAAGAGAAATGAAACAAGAACATGACAAGGAGGTTGGTAGCCCAAGAAAGGGTGCTAGCCTCTGGCTCACAAGAGAAATGAATCAAGAATATGACAAGGAGGTTGGTAGCCCAAGGAAGGGTGCTAGCCTCTGGCTCACAAGAGAAATGAAACAAGAACATGACAAGGAGGTTGGTAGCCCAAGAAAGGGTGCTAGCCTCTGGCTCACAAGAGAAATGAATCAAGAACATGACAAGGAGGTTGGTAGCCCAAGGAAGGGTGCTAGCCTCTGGCTCACAAGAGAAATGGAACAAGAACATGACAAGGAGGTTGGTAGCCCAAGGAAGGGTGCTAGCCTCTGGCTCACAAGTATACAAGTCAAGAACAAATCAAGACATGAAATACAAGGCAAGACATGACACATACATGATTTGATCGAGACACGAAAAAGGTTTCCGAGACACTGAGTTTTACCGAGGTTTTTGCATTCATACACGCATGTCAAGATATGGCTATGTATCTTATGCTTTCACTATTGCTTTAAATTAATATCTTGTATTGCTGCACTGTTGTTATGCTTTCGCTATTGTTATGGTTAGCTAGTAGTTTGTACTCGCTGAGTATTCCATGCTCAGCCGTACTTTTATGTCGGCAGGTACTGTGGATGTCCTCGACCCCGAGCCTTGGGTCGAGGAGGAGTATGTAGAGGAGAGGGAGCCACCTATCCCATGGCAGTCTCAAGAGGATGGGGACTTGGATGTGTGGCCATACCTCGACTACTGTTGAGAGGACAGTGTTAGGGAGTTCCTTTTTGTATTTTGATAGGTGGGCATGTCCACCTTTACTTTGATTGTATTTATGTTAACTTGGAATACTATATGGAGTAATAGAAGAAAAGAAAAAGTTGGCTTATGCTTTCGCACTTATGTTTAGTTTCCGCGCTCTGATTATCATTGTATTATATTATGTTTAGCCTCTTGCATTACAGGATGGTTTGACAGGTACACGTAGTCACCTCTAAAGTATCCCTTAACTCCTAGGGGGTATTTTGGGGCGTGACAGAAGTGGTATCAGAGCTCTAGGCATTAGAGTCCCTAGGGTCACTTAGATGATTGAACAAGGTATTAGAATCACCTTAGAGAGTTGTATTCCAAGTATAGACTAACAAGTTAGTCTTAGTCAAAATGGGTTGAACTTCAACCGAACATAGAGTCCTACACTAGGAACACGGATTGTATGTTATGCTATTGTGTTATATACCATGTGTACATTATTGGTGTTGTACTTATTAAATGTGCTTGATGAATATGTATTAAGTGAATTGCGAAAATTGTACTAAATGCGTATCCAAGTTAGACTCATGCTTGTATTGTCGTTCTCAGGAGAAATCATGAGACGCAATACCCGGGGTCGCGGGTACAACACGAGGGGTAATGGAGGTGATGCTCCGTCGGGTGATGATCAGCCCGACTTTGCCCAAGCATTCGCATCCATAGCCGAGACCTTGGCTATGTTGGCGGCAAGGCAACCGGCCACCCCGCCTAATGCGGCACTTATACCGGCTCCTCCTAACCGAGCCCAAGCCGGGATAGAAGCTTTCCGGAGGATGAGGCCTCCAACTTTTTGTGGAAGCATTGATCCACTTGTTGCCGAGGGTTGGATTCGGCAACTTGAGAAGATATTCTCGGTTTTGGCACCTACGGAAGTAGAGAGGGTCACATGGGCTGCCTTTATGCTTGAAGGCGAGGCCGACCATTGGTGGAAGTCTGCACTTCGGACCCGAGAGTTGACCCGGCAAGGCCAAGAATGGACATGGGGAGAATTCTTGGACGTTTTCTACAAGAAATACTTTCCGGTTGGGATGAAAGAAAAGAAAGAAATTGAATTTATTACCTTGGAGCAAGGTAATATGTCTGTAGCGGCTTACGAAGCCAAGTTCTCAGAGCTATCTCGATTTGCTCCACACATGATAGCTACCGAGGCTATGAAGGCCCGGAAATTCGAGAGGGGGTTGAAGGCCTACCTCAAGGATCGTGTCTCAATGTTCCGACATGAGACATATTCAGAAGTTGTGGACAAAGCATTGTTGGCCGAGTCTAATTCCGAAGAGTTCTTTAAGAGAAGAGGAATAGAGAAGGGACAGTCTAGTAGTTCAGGGGAGAAGAGAGCTAGGACTATGTCTTATCAGTCCGCAGGGCCGGCTCAGTCACAGAGGATGTACTCGGCACCACAGGCCCCCGCCCTTTTACTCCACCGGCTTTTCGCCCGGCTACCTCGTATGCTCCTCGCCCCGCAGTGACTCAGGCTACGGGTTATACTCCTCCCACTTATTCACATGATGTCTGCACCCTTTGTGGAAGGAGGCATCCAGCAGGGGAATGTCGGAAGGCTACAGGAGGCTGTTTTCATTGTGGCGACCAGGGCCACATGATTCGGGATTGTCCCCGACGTCTATTGCCAGCTCAGTCTTCAGGGAGCAGGCCCCCGATTAGGCAGACATCTCAGCCTAGCTCTTCTCAGGCTTCGAGGGCCTCACAGTCTGCCCGGCCTCCTCGCCCAGCCACTCAGGGTCGAGTTTTTGCTCTATCGGAGAGAGACGCACGTGCATCCGACGATGTCGTGCAAGGTACGCGAGAATTTTGATTTTAAGTTGTATAAAATTTCTGTGGCTTGTTATGCGGTTAGTTATACTAAGGGTTACCTATGTATGATGCTTGTTACTATTTGAAATCTACTGATATTAGTTACTTAATCGCACAGGCGCTTTATTAGTGAACGAGTGTCTCGCTCGAGTGTTGATAGACACAGGATCTACTCACTCTTTTGTCTCCCCAAGTTTTGCAAAGGGCTTTTCGACTGAGGCTACTCCGTTGGAGCGGGAGTTGACCATTGCAACTCCACTCGGCAAGTCGGTTGATACGGATAAGGTATTCAGGGATAGTGTGGTTCAAGTGGGGGAGAATGAATTGTTAGCCGACCTTATCGTCCTGGGTTTCCAAGATTTAGACTTTGACGTCATTCTTGGTATGGATTGGTTGGCAAGCCATCACGGGCATGTTGCGTGTTTTGAAAAGATGGTGAATTTCAAGCCGGAAGGGGGTAAGCCT